>BMAO01007777.1:0-20509 GCA_019973975.1 Trichonephila clavata
AAAAATTATCATAAGAAATCCTCCAATAATGGACTGCATAAGGGCAACTAAACCTTTGCAGACACGCAAATCCCTAAATGTGAGAGCCATTTCATGGTGGAACCATCTAGCGATGGCTCTCGCTACCAAAAATTTGGACGCTTGAATTAATTTTAATTCCAGCTTTCGTCTGATGCTAAATATTGCAGTGATTTGTTTTTACAGAGAGCACCAGAACGAAATTGATACTCAAGAGATCTTTTACATGCCCATAATCATATGACATGCGTGCCTACGATTTTCGCATTCAGAAAATCTTTGGGCTCCATCCAGCCGGATTAAATCCGCAATCTTGGGTTGACGAGGCCAGCCCGTTAAAGCGGAATCATAAAGTCTGTATGTGTTCAATAATAATTTAACAGTCATACATTTTCAATAAAAAACACTATTAAAAATCGTTTTAAACATACTCTGTATGTTTTTTGCCTTACTTATTTATACTGAATGATTGAGATAATTTGCACAGCTAATTGAATGAAATTAGCATTATTAAAAAAAAAATTTATTTGAAGCAAAGTAACTTAAAAAACTCACTCTAAAGAACTCGTTCAAGTGCGTTTTGTCAAAATAAAAATAAATAAATAAAATAAAATTTTTAAAAAATGTGCAAAAATGATATTTAAAAATAAATAAATAAAAAATGGTTAAAATCTGCTTTGAAATGTGAATTTACTACTAGGCGGTGTTATTAGACATGTGACGTTAATTTATTTGTGAAGTATTCAACAAATCAATGAGCTTTACAATTTAGCTGTCATGCCGAAGATAATATCGGGGGCGGCACTAGTGCTCCAAAATGTCCCTTTTGAGTATTATACGGGGTAATTTTGGGGTAATTTACTATGGGTGATGTAGATCGCCGTGATCAGGAAATATTTGTCTACCCAAAAATCCGAAAACGCCAGAAAAATATTATAAAAAGATGTTTTTACATTTATACTAGACAGAGCACTCTAGAATTCATTTTTTTTCTCTGCAAAAATGTAGTTGGGAAACGTATCACATTTTTAGAAGTTCGAATCCAAGTTGTAGAAAAGATTTTTTTTATAAACATGATGATTTAGCTGCAGGACAAAAGAATCCTGGCAGACCACCTACAGTAGATAACCCTGCCCATTTTACTGGTCGACATTCCATATTCCTTCTACAGTCTATAAGGTACTGCGAAGTTTGTTGTTCGAAAAAGAATGGAAATGGAAAAAGATAAAGAAGGAATCACGTTTCTGGTGTAATGATTGGCTTGGGAAAGTGTTTCCAGTTATACCACACAAAACTGAATTATTGAACTACTAATAGGCATTCATTTTTATTTTTATTTTATTTTTTTAGGAAATAATGCTCTACTAGAAGCGAACTTTACCATATCCACATTGTGGAGCAGCCCCTTCAAGTGAATACGCAGTTGCTATAAGGCCTAAAAATGTTTATGCAAGAAATTTAAAATATCAATTTTTAATTACTTTAAGTTTTTTTTTTTTTCTGTTTTAAACATATGATTTTTACAATGACAATTTATGAACCCAAATCATCAAAATAATTTGACAGTTAATGAAGTTTCCAAGGTAAACATCTATGTCTAACCAGAATTCATTTTGATAAAGAGGACGATATTTGAACAAATACCTCATTCTTGGAAGTTCCCTTACTAAAAAAGTGTTTAGGCTGTTTGAGAATTGGTTTATTTATTCATGCTAATATTCAACATATCATTCTTTAGAAAAATCATATTTCCTCTGTTGTCTGTCCCTCGACTAGTAACTTTCCTAAGACGCATGGGAGGCGAAACTGTTTTAGGAGATGATTGTCAGCTGTATGGTAATCGCTAAATGGATCGATTACAATTCAAAATTACTGTGACAGTACCTTCTCGAAATCCTCTATTGCAAAATCATCAACTGAAACATGATATTCTTTATTTGTAATAAAAAAATTAGCTTCCAGAAAAAACATTACAAATGCATCTCTGTTTTCCTTTTTACAATAAAAAAATCTTTAACACATTGGAAGAGGTTTATAATTAAAATTAAGGACATTTCTGTAAAATTCAACAATAAAATCTACAAAATACATCATCTTCATGTTAAAACCGAAAATTTTTAAGAATAATTAGAGTTTAGAAGATTATTTTAAAAGAGCAAAAGTTCTTACCTTGAAGTTAATTTTATCAACCCTTCAAAACTCAGCAAAGTATTCTATCCTTGAGTCAATCAAGATTTTTTCTTTCACACCATTTCTTTTTCACTTAAATTTCCTAGAATTAGATAAAATGTATTTACCGAACAAATATATGAAATTTACTATATAAATCTATGAAATTTAGAAGAAAGATGCCAAAAAATATTGAATGAAATAAGTAATGACACAAGAGACTTTTAAATAATGATAAACGAATTAAGTGTAAATTACGAGAAGAGTCTATTTTTAAAAGAGGGGTGCATTGATGCGAATTTTTACTTTAATCGATTTTGCAGACGACTGACTTAAATTTTCAAATGGATTTACAGTGGCAAGCTATAACCTAATAACTATTTTTCTATATCCAATTGAAACATTACTTTTTTACCAGAGATTCTTAAGAGCGATCTAAATGTTTGAAATACTTCCGCGTTTTCTTAAAATTATTTTGATTTAACCACTCATATTAATTAGACTGATTTCATTAACTTAACTAATATACTGAATAATTGAACAGATTTATTATAACTATTTGGTAAATTTAATAAATTCAACCAAGTCAATTAATTGTACTTATCGTTAATTACCTATTTTTATTTAATAAAGTTTCGCTTCACAGTTATTATTGAAACTTTTTTGAACATCAGTTCTCTAAATCTCTAATGCATCGTTCGAAAATAATTAAAGAAATATACAAAGACAGCGTGCAACAGCAATTCGGCTTTGTTACAGGTAATGGCGACATAATCACGTCACGATGAGCTGTAACAATGTTTTTCCAATTTGCACCAAGCGTTGCAATAGCCAAGTCTGTACTCTGACCTTATCCCTTATTGTATGGGCTCTCTAAACAAGATCTTATTTCTAATCCATTGACATTACTGTGTTTTTTTTGGATGTTAATTATCATGAACCTAGGCTACACCGGGTGGACTTCGATGAAACAGAGTAAAGATAATTGTATATAGCAGTAAAATGAGTTTGAGAAAAGAATTACTCCCAAATTAAGTCTTAGCATAAAGAGTTTTGGGTGAAAAAACCCCAGAAATATGATAATTACCGTAAATCCGGCGTAAAACGCTAATTTTTTGATTTTTAGATATATTCGGCGTATAACGCGGTCCACTTTTTAAGAAGAAACTTGAAATATGGGTGTGCAATGCTTTATGCTTTGAAATAATTTATTCTGGTATTATCCAGGATTTTGAAAAAAAAATAGTATATTTTAGAACTGCAACACTGTAAGTTCATGGTATCATTTTTTAAAAAAAACAGTATTTCGATAAATGTAGATGTCTAATTTTTTCTTATGCGAATCTCTGTTTTTTAAAAAATGTTTATTGCTATCATTTTCATACCGCGCACCTGTAAAATTCTATCTTATTTTTTGCGTTAAAAGTGCGTGTTATCGCCGGATTATACTGTATGTGAAAAAAAATAATTTAAGAAAACACATTTTAAACGTTGCTTTAGCAAAAAGTTTTTTTAAAAAAAAGTGAATCAAAATTTAAATTTTAATTTTGGATTTTAATCCATACTGCAGGCACGTGAGTAGCCTAGTGGTTAGAGCATCGGACTCCAGACCGGAGGGCCTGGTTCGATGCCCGATGCCACTAAATACCACGAGTATACACGGAGTACGTGCTCGTTAAATTAATGGGTCCGAAACTCTTGTGGGCGGTCGCAGCAGAAACTACGAGTGCAGGGGGCTGGAGAATATTTCCCCCTTCAGTTCCATGCTAAATTGTGGAGGTGGAGATAGGTGGTGTCTCCATCTATCTTTAAGAAGTCCAACCTGTCTCACAGGGCTATGGCAACTTTTATTCCTTCCCTTTGGAAGGACACGACAACAACCAACAATCCATACTGCAGATAAGAGCCAAATATTGTTATATTGCTCGTATGACTTATTATCCTTCTGTTCGAATAGCTCTTCGAAAAAAAAAAACATATTTTCATGATAATTCTACTTTTTCAACAGAAATAATAATAGTACTTATTTTTTAAAAAAATCAAAATTGTATTTTGTAATCTATTTTTGGAATCATAGTGCAGCACATAGCCCAGCATTATAATACCATACACATGTAACGATTATCTTTTCCTTTTCGTTTTCCTTTGCTGTTCGTTTTAGCACAGCACACAAAACAGTATCTTATCTAGTAGGAGCTTCCTTTGGGTATTGGGAAAACAAAGCAGAAAAATGACGTTCCGTAATAGGTAGAATTCCTGAAGAGTTTGTGGTCTACCTGAGAATTACACTATGATACTTTCGTATAAGACTATCATATATATAATAATTTGTTTCTGAAATCTTATCATAAGAGTCCTTTTTATGCCGCTAAATATGCATTGGTCTTCTTTTTAAATGTTTAATTTCTTACTTAATATTGATAGTTAATTATGTTGCACAAGGTTGAAAATTTGACTATTAAGGTATTCCGACTACCCTAAAATTGTGAATTTGCCAAAAACTGACAGTTTTTTTAATAATTTTATTTTATGAGCCACCTTCTTAGCTTATAGAAATACCAAGTTTTTTATTTTCCATTCACTAAGAACAAAACTATAAGTGTTTTAGTAAAATCGATGTCAAACTTTAAAATGCGTTTTACTCGAAATGTGTTTTTTTTAAATGCTCAAGATTGCTCAAAAAGTTTTGAAAATAACTATCTGAAATTCTTTGTATATGTTCTACATAATAGTAGGTGTTTTAACCTTCAGAATTATCAATCACTGATTTATTACAAAATTTATAGTCCCTTATGTTAATATAATCACTGTTTTTTAAGCAATTTCATATAATAGCTAAGATAAAGTGCTCTAGTTTTGTAAAAATTAAAATAGCTCTTATCCTGAAGGTCATTTCAAAAATGTATAGCAAAATAACACATCTAAATTAAAAAACTGAAAATTTCTCATAAATTTTTGTACAAAAGGCCCTCTTCTTAAGTATTTTTGTAAATTTTTACCAATTTTATCCCTTTTTAGTAATAATAGTATCGTTTTCTCCTCTAAATTTTAGCATATTTTTCTTAAAATGTACTAAATAAATCTAAAAACCACAAAAATATCCTCATATCTCCATTTTTTTAAAAAAAGTTGTCGCAAGTAGTCGGATACCTTAAAAATGGCTGGTTTTGTATAATTGGATATACGAACTAAATTTTAATAAGGTCAAAATATTTTTATTAATGTTATAAAACTTGAATTAATGTAAAATCATAACGTTTAAAACCTCAATAACTTTCCACAAATATTTTTAAACGGAGAAAAAACAAAATTACTGTATTTTTCTTTACGTTTTTTTATTGAACTAAGTTCAATTTGTAAGCAAACACTGACAAACATAACACTAAATGTTTCTCATATAACCTCAAGTCTTGCGTTCCTAAATAAACACTTAAATTAAACACTACAGAAAGCTGATAATTAACCTGTTAAAATCTGGTTATGGTCTAATACACAAAATTAAATGTAAAACATAATCCTGTGTTACGCAATAAAAATTAACTGTTTTATAATAATTACAATCCTAATAACAACAATGTTTAAATCATTGTTATTAAATATTACAAAACACGACTTCCCATATTCTTATGACCTCGATAACTTTCACCAAACGATTCTTCGGTAAAGAGCGCTCGCTTTCCGGATAACTGTTAGCTGTAACCGTCATTCGATTATCGAACAGCATCCGTCATTTTTATTAGCGTAAAAGTAAAAAAAAAAATATTTTTGCTGACCTCAGCGTGGTCACCCATGGGTGTCAATAACTTTTCATACTACGATTCACCCAATTTTGCGATCTGGCGTTCCAGAGAAATTTTCGTTTTCATTTTCAGAAAAGAGATTTTGTTCTTTTTTTTTCTTCTTCATTTCACTTCACAGTTGAGTAGTTATCGTATTCGATGGTGGAGATAATTAAATAGTGATTTATATCATCGATATGGATGAGAAGTGTTACTGAATATCAAAGTTGTAAAGGAAATATTAGTTGTAGTGGGAAAATGTATAATGGAAGGTTGGAAAAAAAGAAATTGAAGCAGAAATATTTGATTCTTTTTTAAATTAAAGAAATGAGAAATATGATGCAAGATTATTATTTAGGAGGTTAACTGATTCAAATATTACAAATATATAACTATGAAGTCACAACATTTTAGAAAAATTTCTTTAATATGTTGCAGTGGAGCATGATTCGCAAAAATATTCGTAACTGTTTTATTGGGTTTGTGTTCATACAGATGGGTTCTATTCTTGTACGTACGTAAGTGCTATTATGTATAAATTCTTTCACAGAGGAGAGAGGTGGATCCATAAGACTTGTTTAACCCCACTTTATTATCCTTAGTCAATAAGTATTCTTGAGCAGTGTTCTCGAATCTTTAGACTTTTAAAGATCACTAAATGTTGATTTCAGTTGGAGGAATACCAGAGATTTAGAAAAAGGGTAAATACATTATATAAAAATCAAAAACTTATATTTTATTAATGTGAGTGCACCCTTTAAGGAAACAAAACGATAAAGCAATTATTTTTAAAACATGAAAATTTAAGTTTTATTTAAATATTACACATTTTTAGTGTAATGTCCCAATTTCTCAGTGGACTATCAAAGTTTTTTCATGAATTATCAGTGGTATGTGGACCAACAATTGGCGAACAATGTTCTAGAGAGCATAACAGTCTTATAAATTTTTGATTCTTTTTGATTTAGATTTTCTTATTTTCTCTCGCCTTTGAATTCTTACTTTTGAGGCTCTTTGTTCTTAATATGGGTGTGTAGTTATATTCTAACACACACACATATTCAGTATAATATTAATTAAATGTTGTCTTTTTATATTATCAAATATTTATATTTAAATTTTAAATTATTTCATTTGCCCTCATTATTGATCTTTGATATTTATTTCAAATTTCTTTGTAAAATAATTGCTATGGTAATTATTATTACAATATATTGTTTAACAATGCAATTTACGAATAATCAGTCTAACCTGGAAAGTATTATAATTGCATAGTTGAAACTGTTAAATGATTTCAGTTCTCATTTCTAACATAGTAACCCTGATTTCTTTACTTTGCTCCAATTGTCTTAGTTTAATTGTACTAAATTAAAATTAAACAGTGTTTTACTAATAATTATTAAGGTAATAATTTGTACGTGAGACAAATATGTCCTAAGAGTATTCAAAAAGTTTTTCTAGATTTGGTCGATTCGGTAACTAAATATATATTATACCTGTTTCTCTCATATTTTTATCCCAAAATTCCATGTGTACTGAAGCCCTTAAATCATTAATTGTGTAAATGATCACGTACGTTTCATTTAAACGTTCTTTTAAAATAATGCAATGGGAAAAAGAATTTAAGCTTGATTTGTTAAATAAATTTCTATGTATATTTTTTAAAAAAAATTGCACAACAAATTTATGGTTTTAATATAATGTAATAAATATGAATAACATATATATATTTGAAAGTTTATTTAAAATAGCCTCTGAATTTCTTTTCTAAGATATTACTCCAAAACTAGTTGTTAATTTTGTCAAAATACTGAAAAGATTTTAGCTTCAGGAATAAAAATAGGAAATTATTTTGCGATTATAATAATTTCCTGTAATATTGATTGTTCCTCAGATATATAACAAAAAAAGTGAATAACTCCTTTGTAATGAATTCTTGCTGATAAAAACTTTATTGAAATTGCAAGAAAAGTCCCAATTTTTCAGTCTCTGAGAAATTTTTTGAGTTTGTTGGGAAAACAACTGTTCAACTCGTTACTAACTAATGGCTACACGAGCCAAGTGAGTTAGTAAGCAAACGAATATGTAATAAAATTATAGAACATTTAAAATTTGAAAAGATGAATTTCATAATTTTATATTTAGGCTTTTGTAATTTACTATATTTTGTATTTTATGTAAACTAATTGCATTTATATTTATACTAAAAAATCTGGAAACAATTTCTTGGTAACCTTCTTTAGTTCACCGGATTGGCAACGATTAAATGTTAGCGTAGCTAAGCCTAACAAGAATAAAATGTTCTTCGAATTCTTTAAAGCAATTTCCTATACTTAAACGTTATAGAACCAAACGTTAACAAGTGTTTAAATTTCCAAAATTTTGCTTTAAATAATAAATATTCAGCAATTACAAAACTTAGCAAAAAGACAAAGCAGTCATATCAAATGAAATATTGTGATATCGAATTGAATTTATTTGGAAACAATTACATGCACAACTCAAATGTTTTTAAGTATCAAATAAATAAATACCATGGCATCAACGAAAAAATAAGTTACAGAATCAGATGATCGTTTTTAAAAAATGTGCTTTAAATGTTTATTTTCTCTTGCTCTGAATGGAAATAATTTATTTTTTTATATATACGGACTAAAGTAACTACAGTGGGGCTCAATTCATGACGATCATATGGCAAAGGCAATCATATGTTCCCGACTTAATTCAAAACTGACATTAAACTAACTTTTATTTGTGGTTCTATTTGTAAAATTTAGATAAAAGTTTCAAATTTCGTAATTGGGTAAAGATGCTCAAATATAATAAAAAAATGAATCAGGGAGAGAAAATTTTTTTAAAATTAGGAAAAAAATCTCATTTTATTCGTGTATTTTTAAATTAAGTATATATTTAACTTATGTTCGTTATTATTGTTGACAAATATGTGCTTTTTTTAAAAAAAAGTTTCTGCAAAGAGCCAAAGTTGGCAACAACGAAGTACATGAACTGATTAGCTGGAAACGCATGAGTATATTTATCGTTTGATTGTGTGACGTCACATGAATTATTGAACTCATTGGCTAGAAACACGTGTTTGTCATTATCATGTAACTATGACGTCACATGAATTTAACCAATGGACTAAATTCATGTGACGTCATAATCACATGATAATTTAAACCACGTGTTTTAGCCAATCAAGTTCAAAAACACATGTGACTCATAGTCACGATAAATGCAATTATCTATTTTCAGCCAAATCAGTTCATGCACTTCGTTGTTGCCAAATTACGCTTTTTACAGAAACTTTTTTTAAATAAAAAATTAATGTTTGTCACTTTATTTAAAAGTACATGTATTAAACAAGACTTTTTTTTTTAATTTTAAAATCTTTTTGCAGAAATTTCTTTTTATAACTCTTGAGCATCTTTACCCAATTATGCAATTTGAAATTTTACCTAAGTTTTACAAATAGAATAAAAAGTACGAGCTAGTTTATTGTCCGTTTTGAATTCAATGTAGAACACGTGTTTATATTATCATGTGACCGTCATGAATTTAATCCATTACTTATTCAAAACATCAATGATTTCTTAACTGTCGATCACGAGCCATCAGTAGCTCGTGGGGATATTTTCGGTAGTTTGCGTTAATGCTCAGATTCGCTAACCTTGAAGGAACTATGAATATATATGGTATTATGTTACTTCTAAATTTAATAAAAATAATACAACACTTATTTTTATGTTGCTTATAGTGAGTCAAAATCGATTGGTAAAAAAATGAATATTCGTTAGACTGATATATTTATTTTAAAGTTCATATTCAACGCCATAGCGAAAAAAAATTTGAAAGAAAGATCGTCTCAAAATCAATTGCTTATCGAAAAGTTTGGGAAAATTTGGCTTGCCTGCAAATGGCGCCCAACGTTTGTAAGAAGACTGTTGTTTGCGTCTCTATCAGTTCTGAGAACAGGAGAGTCCGTTTCCAATGGGGCAGAGATCATAGAGATCGAAGCATGGATCAACAGGTGACTGTTCTCTCCGCTGATGAATATTTCTTACCGGGAAATTTTATCAGTGCAAAATTATCAAGTCAATTTCTGAACACCAATTTCATAAAGAATTTTAAAGTAGTTTCTGATATTGTAGCTGCCAGCTACGAAGAAATTTTCGGATTACTAGAAAATTTGGATTGTATATTTCCCACCGGGAAATTTTAAACTTCGGATTGCATTCGTCTTCACGGAGCATCAGCTAAATTTCTTTTATTTTGTTTACTGATCCATTTTGATTTTTTATTGAATTTTACTTGGAACTCAGAATACAGCGCTTGCTGCTTGTTTTGTAAAATTGGTTTATCCTCGATTATCATCGATATTTTTCACTTTTTTGCTTACTCTTTAATTCACGCATGGCGCCAGAGAGTCACTGAGATTGGTCTTTTCTGTTTGGTATTATAATTACGTATTTGTAGAAACGTAAGCAATCATCACTCCATCTTCGAAATAAGGGGAGAAGCTAACTATTGATTACATTCCCGGAAGATCGAACTTTATTGCCGACTTATTGGCGAGACCCACGTCAGAACAAGTAAAAGCAGATTGTAACATACTTGCTGTTTTCATCGATTTTCCCAGACGTCCACTTAAAGAAGTTCGCCAAGAACAATTGAAGGATGACTTGCTTAACGAAGCTAAGCCACTCCAGTGATGACTCTCAGAAAAAAAGGGAAGACCTAGGAAAGACAATTCTGGTGTTCCTCATCGAGGACGATGTTTAGAACCAGAGGGGGAGTGTAAAGAATGGCAAAAAGACACAACAGTGCGCACTCTATTAACCACGTGAACACTTAGCCAGTTGGCCTACCAGCTATACTCTGTTTCACCTCAAGTTGGCAGCATTAGGAAGGGTACGATGACCGAATCACAGCCGCTGCCGGGTTACTGTAGGAGAAGAGAGTGACTAAACGAATAAATATCACCATATTTGGCGAGTGGGGAAAAAAATGCTCGTGAAAATTTTTTCATTAAAATTGTAAAAGCTGTTTTTTTTTTTTTTTGGAAAATAGTATATACATGCTACTTTTTTAATGGAGATATTTAAGGGCTTACATTTCAATAAATATGTTTAGAAATATTGATGAATAAACTAGCAAAACTTTTCTCGGAACAAAATCTCAATAGTTCTCAACATATTGATAGCAATGTTTTTTAAATGAAAAAATGCCGTTAAATTGTAATTCATGCTTTCATTAACTTGATTTTTTAAGTGACTTAGTCCACTTTCAAAATAAACGGCTCATTTTTCTTTAATTTTTATTTATTACATCCGTTTATAAAATACAAATTTCTATCTTGTTTTTTAAGAATTAATCGCCTTTTCTCGGTTATTACTATTTTAAATCCGTTTGTAATAATTATTCACATTTCATGTATAAATGCCGTTTATGTATGTTAACTTAAGAAAAACAGAAGCACATATTTCAACATCATCATTTACTTCCTTCAGAACTTTGGTTAATGTAGGAATCTCATTTTTTCGAAAAAAGCCATGAATTTGTCGCCGAATGCACGCAATGTGAAGTCGTCATATTTCACCAGCCTATTACGCTTGCCTACGGCACCGGGTCGTTTTTTACCAGGAGAACTTACAGCACCTAAAGCCTTCTTTTCTTTCTTCATACGGAAAACAGATCTTTTCGAAACGCCAATCAGTTCAGAAACCTTTTTCACGATTTCTCTGATGGATTCTTGCGGGTTTTCTTCTCGAAGTCGAGAATTAAACATTCAATATGTTTTTCCGAGCTCCGCTTCGGATAGATTTTCCTCGCTTCGATGGTGTATACAGCGAGGTTGGTGACATTTCTATCTCAGACATGTTTAAAATGTCAAAAAAAAAAAAAAACAAGAACAAAGATAGTAGCACGAGATATCAAAATAGTACGTATGAACGATAGCAAAGCGAATGGCGTTGATTTGGCGGGAATGCTTAGGTAACTCCGCCAAGGATGTAATCTTGAAAACCGGTTTTTAGCCAAGTGAAGTTTTATCACATTGTTGTTTTTCAACTGTATTCGTTCACAGGTATTAAAGAATAAATGCTTTTAAGGTGTGATTAACTAAAATATATCCTTAAAATCACAATTTCGATAATACACGATACTTTTTAACAATTTTCTATGCATTTGCTTTCATTTAAATTCCAAAACAAGTTGGAACTATTTTTCAAGCGGATTGTTACATTTCCTACCCTTCCTAATGCTGTCAACTTAAGGTGAAACCGAGTATAATAGCCGAGTTTCAACTTCACTTCGTCTAACTACACCTAATTTGCATCCTTTCTAAAATAAATGTGTTTCATTACTGAAAATCACCTTCTAATCGTTAACTGTCCAGGATCGGTATTTCTTGGCCCTTGCTAAACGTTTTTTTCACCCTTTTCTGATCTGAAAATTGCTTTTTCATTGGCCTTGCTGCCTCACGGATAACTTTCATTAACCTTTTCCAGGCTCACTTCAACACCATAATTTAATAAACCCTTCAAAGGTCTTTGCTTATCTTTCTTGAACTTATTTTGCTATTTTTATTTTGAATTTTATCAGTTCTTGATTGATTTTCTTTTTGAGCCAACATTTTCCTTTTCTTTTTGGAGACGATGTTCCTGAATCTTAAAATATTCTTAAAATTCTTGAAACACTTGAGTTGACCACTCCAATTACCGTAGATATCTCTCTCAAAGTCATAGAAGTGAGTTCATTAAGATGAATTATTTTAGAACGCTTCCTGAGAGTAATAACCATCTCAGAACAAGTAAAAGTAATACGTGTTACGAGGAACGCAAAATTATAACTACCAGCCGCTACACTGAAAGGCTCACAACTGGACAACTGATACACCAAAAACAATCAAATGAGTAAATTATGGTTAAGGTCGACCAATCACATGACCTCTAGGTAGACATAGCCAATTTGAAGGGCTTCCGGACATCACTGGTAATCACATACCAACTCAGACAAGAAAGGAATGCTAGTCCCAATTAATTCGAACAGTATAACACCTGCAGTTTATTTTGAGAAATCTATCAACATCTTTTTTTTTTTTTAACAAAGAATTTATTAACTCATGTTTAACTTACTGAAGGGCGTTTATGCCTTTTAGAAATATCTTTTAAGTTTTACTTTTTATGAGTAACCTAAAAAAAGAAGAGAGTGAGAGAGAAATATTGTTTTATTTGTTTCATATTTCACTTTTACGTATAAGACATAGTTATTTTTTTTTAAATTTCTTAAGATATTTTTAATGAATGCACAAGTTTAAAATACAAAAATTTTACTCAGGATTTTCTTTAAAAATGCGATAATTTTATAAATAATTTAAAAATATACATATAAATTTAAGAAGAAGTTTATAATATTCAATTTATGGCGAATTTAACGTAGTAAGATGAAGAAAAATCCTAATTAAAAAAAAAATCTGAAATTAGTATTTTTCATTATAAATGCTGGTAAAGATAATATTTAAAGAAATATTAGTGATTCGATTAATCAATCCGGATATATTCTATTAAGGAAAAGGTCAACTTTAAAAGTTGAATCAGATATACGTTTAAATAAATAAATAAATCATAACATTTTTAACGGAGACGCTCAAGAAGAGACATAAATGTTAAAAAATATATAACGTAATTTGTGGTTACTTTCCAGCTGTATTAAATATTTCTCCACCTAATCTTGAAATGTAATTGTTGTAACTAAAATACAAACAGTGTATCTCTTACAAAATAAAATCTTTTGCAAGAAAATATATGAAAGGCACTTTTTTTTAAAAGAATCAAAGTGAAGATACATATGTTATGCATATAAGATTAGCAAGAAATTGTAATGTATATGCATCACAGCTTCTTAAATAAAAAGGTACTTGTAAGTAATTTGACCTCAAGGATCTTCTACAGTTAGCATAACACTTATACTTGATGATATAATATTAATTTTGTAACAAAGTTTATATGTGTTCTATATTTCTATACTGTAAGTAAAATGTGTAAGAATATAAATATAGTTCTCAGAAATTTTCCAATATTAAATGAGACCCCCCCCCCCAAAATATATATCTTATTTTAATTTTTTAAAGATGTTAGAAGTGAACGAAACACAGATTAAATGTAACTGTTCACTTTCAATTATAAAAAATAAAAATAAATAAATAAAAAAATCGTGTTTTCTTATATAAAATCTTTTAATACAAATAATTAAGGAAAAAAAAATATTTTGGAATCATGTTTTAATAAATTCATTTTTAACTAAAAATTACACTTTATTAAATGTTAAGTTGAAATAATGCAATAAAATTATATGTGTTCAGCTATTTTATTATACTAAATTTAATTTTCGATCGAATTTTATCTCTTTAGGCTAAGAAAAATGACCCAAATTCGCACCTCCAACATTTATATTTAAAAAGTTAAATATTTGGTGAAATTCCTGCAGTTATCCTGCTTAATCTTATCTATAATATACTGCTTCCTAAATAACATAAACTGTTGGAATGTGAAATCTTTGTTTGTGATTTATTTATTTGACTTATTTAACCTTCTTTATTCGGAATAAAGTAAAATGGACGAGTCCCCTTAAGTCAGGGTTCATTTGCTTGTCATCAAGTATGGCAACACGTTGTCCTAGTGTTTTCTCTATAAAGGAATTTCGTTCATTAATAAAGACTTGGAATTCCATAGTTCTCGCTACTAGGTCGCTGAATTATTACATATATACATATATATATGTATCGCATTTAACTCGAATCTAAGCCACATTTTTTTTTGTAATGTTAATGGTACTGAGAATCGGGTGCGGCTTAGAATCGAAGACTGAAAAATTCGTTAGATGGGACAAAATTAAACATGATACCGATGGTTAAAGCAATAAAAGGTGTTCCTATATGTATTCAAAAAGTCTTCAATACCGCTGAAATAAATTAACTATTCAATCTTATTCGTTCTTGTTTTAATTTCGTTAATACTGGATATTCTACAAATTTTTACTCTGTTTTTTATATTTTTTATTTTTCACAAAAAACATGCTGAGAATTTGGGGGTGTGGCTTAGAATCGAACAAATATGGTATATATATGTATACCATATTTATTATAAATATATTCCATAATAACATGCATAATTAGTTCTACACCAAAGTACAACTAGTCAGAACAGTAAGAAATACTTGCCACAGTATTACAATAGTAAACTCTTGGCCTTAACAACGTATGCAGGCTTAGACATATTTTTGGCCATCCAAACTTCACCCGTAATTTGCCTGTACACTGGACCATAGGGAAAGGAAATATCAAAATATGTAATTGTTACCAAAGAGTAATACACATGTCTTAAATATAAATAATAAAAAATTTTTAAAAAAATTAATGTACCATGTTTTTATAAAGGACTAAAAAGTATAAAATAATTTCTCTAATCCTTATGAAGGATAAAAACCACATACAAATTTCTAATTTTTTAAAAAGTCCTCAAAATTCATACTTGCGATAGCTATCAAAATACATGTAAGATTGGAAACGAAAAACATGGGTCGCATGCAGCAGATAATTGATGCATTAATAGCTCAACTAACACCGTAAATAATGTGAACAAATAATTAAGTTATTTTATTGATAGCTACTCTCTACACTTTATATGTAGTTATGTATTGCATGCGTCCCATATTTTTCATTTCCAATCTTACGAATATTTTAATAACTATAAAAAGTTACCAAATATTCATTTTCAGGATAATTTAGAAAAGTTAGAAATCCATTTGTGTTTTTTTCCTTTATATGTATGGAGAAATTATTTTATACTTTTTAGTCCGTTTTAAAACATGGTACATTATTATTTTTTTTATTTAATGATTATTTTCTGCTTTTTAGGGTTATGTGAAGGAAATGTTTGAATCGATTTTAAATACTTTGATGACGTCGTTGCAGAGACATGTGATAAATTTCAATTTTTTTTAGTTATATGTAAATTAGAAAAATGTCATATCTACTTATCAAAAATACATCATACTATTCAATTATTAATTTGGAATTGGAGAACTAATTTTATACTTTTTAGACTGTTCTAAACACGTTTTTTAAACGTTATTTTTATTTTATTATTTAAAATATATAAAATAGTTTTCTTTATTTTTTCCTGATTTCTTAAATAATTAATGACTTACTGGAAATTGGTAATTAATATTTAGAATTGATAAAATAGGGTTTTTTATTTCTTTTTATATTTTGCTAAATACAACGAACTGCCTTGCGTTAGTTATTTTTATTACTTTCCATATCACAACGTTCTATGTATTAGCGATCATGAATCAAACTAGGGAAAGTCAAGGTCATGAGAACATTTCTGCAGAATCATCAGAAATTAATTGCATAGCAGTTAACCGCCTCCGTTTTGACAAATAAGCAAATTTGTGGTTTTTTCAGCTGGAAGCGCAACTTGGCGTTGCGAACATTACGCAAGACCAAACAAAATATAACATTATTTTATCTGCTTTAGCTGAGCATATTCTAGAATTTATGAGGATATTTTTCTCCATTCTCCAACTGAGAATAAATACATTGCTCTGAAATCTGCATTATTAAACCGTTTAACTGATTACGAAAAAGCGAAACTTAAAAAAACCCATTGGTGATTTAGAGCTTGGCGATCACAACCCTTCCTATCTTTTTTGTCAAATGAAAAGTCTTGTCTGCTTGCTTTTAATGCCGGTTCGGCACTTAAGTAAAAAAAGGAAAGAGGGAGCATTTATTTATACATTCAATTCTTGAATAGTTTGTTTAGACAAAAGAGAAAAAATCGATATATTCTGTTCATCTGTCAGTTAGATTTGAGCTATATTCAAGTATACAGCTGATCGAGAAGTTAATTATAAATCGATTACAAAATTTTTTATGAAAAAAAAACAAAACAATTAGGACAAAAGCGAGTCGGAGCTACATTGTATCCGGTAAAAATTTAAATCGTATATAGTGAGCGTAATTCTTTTTCTATATTTTTTAATTTCTGCTGTTTCGTTCTCTTTTTTTCTTCTTTCGACTTTTTAGTTTTTTCCATCTTTCTCTCCTTCTTTTCGTTTTCCTTCTTTTCTCACATTGTCATGCATTGCCACCCACTTCTGAACTATAGTCCAAATTTCAAGTCTCTATAGTTATATCATCAGGAAGTTAATTTAAAATCAATTACAAAATTCCACCCGGACAGACATACAAGCTTCTTAGGGGGCCCTAGTTCGAGACTAGAACTTCTTTTTTTTTACATTTTCATGCATTATCATCCACTTCTGAGATATTGTTTTAATTTCAAGTCTGTAGCTCACGAGGAAGTTAGTTTAAAATCAATTAAAAAATTATCCCTGACAGACATACAAGCATTTTCGGAGGTCCGGGTTCCAGACTAGAACTTCTGTTTTTACATTTTCATGCATTGTCATTCACTTCTGAGTTATGGTTCAAATTTCAAGTCTCTATCTGATCAGGAAATTAGTTTAAAATAAATTTCAAAATTCCAAGTGGACAGGCAAGAAAGCGAGTTAATAAAAACATGGTAATAAAAAGCAAAGTATTAATTTTTAACTTATGATAGATATTTTTTTTTGTATACAAGTAAGAATATTTACAATAGCCATAATTAGAATCTATTACGAATTCAGAATGGGACTATAAGCTAAATTGCTTATTTTATACACACACACACATATATATATATATACATACATATACATACACCAGTGGCGCACACAGGAATTTTTCAAGTTGGGGGGGGGGCTAGGGTCGAAAGTCCACCATTCTCTTATCATATTCCAATACGCCACCTAACATATTCTATTGATTTTATTGATTTTCTAGAACAAAAAACAATAAAAATTAATTATTTAATAGATAATTAACATTAATATATAAAATTAATTTTTAATAACACATACTTAATTAAATTTTACGTACTATATACATAGTATTATAATCAATCGAAAACAAATCAAGGTCTATGGGGGTGTCCAGACCCGGGGTCCCTCCCTTGTATGCGCCGCTGATATACACTGGTGTCCAAAAGTTAAGCATAATTGATAATTATGTGAATAAAGAAGAAACTGTAAATCAGAATGGGGGAAACGTGATATGCGAATGTAAAATGGTTATAAAATAAGGAAGCAAATCAAAAGAATGATAATAATTAATTTTATTATCTAAAGTAGCAGTTTGAAGGAAAACTGAGCATAGCAAGGATTCACACTTTAAAGAAAAAATGAAAGAAAACATTAAATAAAATACTGATGCTGCAGTTTAATAAGGCGTGTGGTCACCTCTGACAGCCAGGCGCGCTGCACAGCGATTTACCATACTTGCTATGAGATGATGAATGAGTTGTGGGCTCAAACGGTTCGAAGCTTCTTGGAGAGTTCTCTTCAGTTCTGTAACAAAGCTTGGTGGGTGTGAAAGGGCTGCAATTTGTCTCCCGAGCATATCCCATACATGCTCGATAGGATTTAAATCAGGGGAGTTCGCAGGCCATGACATACGCTGGATGTTTTCCGCTCGGTGACATGGCGCATTATCATCCACGAATATGAAGTCAGGGCCGACAGCACCTCTAAACAAGCGAACATAAGGCTCAAGAACTTCTTCTCTGTATCTTTGAGCAGTCACAGACCCCGTGTCAAAGAAATGGAGGTCTGTGCGGATGCCTGTCCATACCATTTCTCCCCTTGATGGAAAATGATGTCTTCCCGTTATGTTTCTTGGTTCAAAACGTGTTCCACGTTCTCTCCATATCGTTACCCGCCAAGAATCACTACTCAGACTAAACCGGGACTCGTCACTGAACATCACATTGGCCCTCTCTCCCACACTCCAATGTTGATATTTCAAACTCCAGTTCAAAGGTCGACCTGATACTGGTAGTCGGGTAACATCTCCCGTTCTTTAAAACCTCTGTCACAGTCTTGAGATCACAGACTGGTCCACATTCAGAATTCGAGACACTTCGGTTTGTGATCGTGAGGATTCTAGCATTCCAACGATTCTCCCTTTCGTAAACATGTCCAATTGGCGTCTTTGTGCCATCATTCCCTTGTTTGACGGTTAACAACGTTGCTTCACACAGCAGTTGCGCGAAACTTGTCTAAACTGCCTATGCTGCGTGAATCGGTTTCTCCGCGTTTCGACATGCGCCGGTGTTTCGCGCAGGACGTAGTCGACTGAAAAGTTTTGCATAAACCCAATGTTTCTTCTTCATCCAATTAATATCCGCAAAAAATTTGGAATAATTTTACAAATGTTTACTCCATGTTTTTCGAATTTTACGATTTATGCTTAACTTTTGGATACCAGTGTGTATATATATATATATATAGGTATTATATATTATTGATTATAAGCTAAGATAAATGAAGTTACTATTTGTTTCCTTTTCACTTAATGTCGAACTATAGTTTCAATGGAATCTCATATCTGTAAATATTTATTCAGCTTATAGAAATTAAAAAGCGTATGTTTGTGATAGTTTAATCACAATTTCCCTTTTCCGTTTGAAAGTAAGCCCAGACAAGTTATGCATTTCCAGATAGGATTCGTTCTATTGTTTGGTAATTAAGTATTTTTGTGATGAAGTACTAATGAGTTTATTTTAGGTGTGACATTTTATCTTTTAACAATGTGGAAAATTCCCTTTTGCCTTATCTTTATGAAGAATTAAATACATTTTTTGCTAATTCATTATTTAAGCACCAAAAATTGAACTTTTATAAATCGCTTTTAAATCACTACTATTTGGTATTTATAAGGTAAAAATTGCAACTTAAATATTAAATAAATTAATTTTTATACCAGAGTAAGCCGAGAGGAAAATGTTTCCTTAGAACATTTCACGTAAAATAAAACACCGAATCAGTAAAACCCACTAAGGGATCCATGGGTCGAAACCTCTCCTTTATTCGTTTTGATTTTTTTAAAATTTAATTCTATGTTTTCGTAATATATACATACTATGTATATAATATTTCTAGTAATTTAATTAAATCTTTGTAATTAATTTATTTTTTAATTAATGCTAATTATTTTTTCATTATTCTTTGTTCCCGATAGTAGATAAAATCAAAAGTACAAGTTTGGCGGTGTATAGAGGTATAATACGAGAATGATGGGCTTTCGACCCTCGATCCCTCCCTTTAAAAAAGTCTTGTGTGCGCCGCTGTACCGAATCATTTTTCGAGACTCAGCACATAATGTGAAATCTCTATAAAGTAGAAACAAATTTTGAAAAACATTATTAATAATCAATGAATACAAATGTATAATATTACCTTATAAATAGACTCTTCAAAATTCACATTTCCTTCAATATGCAATAAAATAAATTTCTCAAAGTATACTCATCATAGAAACTTTTGATGGAAGCTTTGAAATGTGTGTGGTATGAAAATACTTCATTAGTTTTTTTTTTTTTTATCAACTATCATTTTAATTTCAAAAAATGGAAAAAAAAAGAAGTAGAGCTGAAAAA
>BMAO01007778.1:0-22492 GCA_019973975.1 Trichonephila clavata
ATATATATATGTGGGAATTTCACATAGACGGCCACTCTAGAGGCGCTGGCGACGCGAGCCACCAGCGAGCGAACTAACCAGAGAGAGATTAGCGAGCGAGCGATCTCGACGCGAAGGTCAGAGAGAGCCAACGCTGCTGCTAAGAAAAGCAACGGGAACCAACTGGCCGAGTAGGGACCAGCTCTAATCCGAGACTAGAAGTGGTGTGACGAGAAGTCACCTATGCTTCACCTGACTGTGTGTGTATTACCGTTGTGAACTGTGATAAAAGAGACTGAAGTTCGCGAGCAGGTGTTCCTTTCGTCGATAGATCCTGGAACTCTGTTAGAAATTAGCTACTTGTCTTGAATTAATTATTGTTAAGTTTTGAATAAATTAGTAGAAAGAAAAAAGCTTTAGCCCCTTGTTGTCTCCCACAAATTATGGGGGCACGGCCGGGATAAGGATTTAGAAAAAGTTTAGAACGAGTGAACTAAAGAAGCGTCCGTGGAGGAGACGCGCCGCCATTTTTTAGAAACTTTGCTCAACCTGTGCAGAGGTTGAATTTGTGAACTAGTGAATTAACACCTGCGAAGAGTGAAGTGTTTTTCATCAGTGTTCATCTGTGTAGAGGTGAATCAGTGTTTTTCATCAATTATTGGATTATAGGATACATCGGTTCGTCGAACAACAAGGGAGCTAGAAAAAAAAAGTAGGATCTTTCCATATTTTTTCAAAAATGTATAAAAACGCTCTTAAAGAGGATCTCATAAGAGTTGTAGAGGAGCTAGATGGTACTGTGGAGAGTACGGACACCGTAGCTAAACTAAAGACTAAAATTGAAAACAGTAGTACATTTAAAAGTGATACAGATTTCGTTAAAACTTTAATTAAAAACTTTGTAGATGAGAGGGTATCGCGAAACGAAAGACAGGCAACTTTAGAAAATCAGAAAATTGAGCTCGCAAAACTACAGTTAGCACAGTTAGAAAAAGAAGTCGAACTTCAGATGACTAAAAATAAAGCATTAAGTTTAAATCCTGCAGCTAAAACTGAAGAGAAACAATTCGAAACAGACATAGAAAATATGATCAAAAGCATTAAAACTTTATCTCTTCCTGTTCCCACCAGATCTGAAAACTTTAATCTGTTCTTCCAATCATTAGAACGCGCATTTTTAACCAAGAAAATTAATGACGAATATAAATCTGAAATTTTAATAAATCTTCTGGGTGAAAGAGCTCATAATGTCTTATTGTATATTAAAAAGGAGGAATTAAATGACTATGAGAAACTCAAATCAATAGTACTCAGAGAATTCCAAGTAACTCCTCGCGAGTGTTTAAACTCATTTAAAAACGCTGTAAATCATCAGGCGAGACATACATTCAATTTGCTGCAAGATTGACGGCAAACTTCCAATATTATTGTTCATTAAGAAAAGTTAATTCCTTTGAATCTCTATGTGATCTTTTAATTTCTGATAAATTATTGAAACTTTAAATAAGGAAACCGCAACTCATATTGGCATTCGAGAAGCGGAAGATTGGTTTAGGCCTATTGATTTAGCTAAAGAGTGCGATATTTATATTTCATCTAGAAGCGGATCGCGTAAGGAAACTCCTATTGCTTGTGGATATACCGAAGACCCCTTTAAAAATAGATCACGAAACTATAAACCAAAGAGTAGAGATAACTATCCCCAAAATCTTGAAAGACAAAATAAAAATTGCTATATATGCGGTGATTCATCTCATTACGCAAGAGATTGTCAGAAGCGTTTTAAGCCTAAAGAATCTCATATCTATAACAGAAAAAACGCGAACAGTTTGAAAGTTAAGAGTGAAAAACCACAAAAAAGCGATGAGTTCGCGCAACAGCTCCAATATGTAAACATTTTTGTAGAAAACCAGCCCGTAACAGCTTTGATTGATTCAGGTTGCCAGATCCCAGTTTTAAATTCCTCGTTAATTAGTTCGAATAAACCCTCCGAAGGAAATATAACGTTAACCACATGTTTTGGCGAAACACGAATCGTGGAAGTTGCGCCAATAAACATTTCTCTTAATCAGCACTCTCCCAGTTTAAGTGTTCGAACGGCGATATCACCGACCTTGACCGAAGAATTTATTATACATCCAGTGTATATACTGAAATAAAGAAAATAAGTCACGCGAAGAGCGATGTTTTGAATGAGAGGGAATCCTCTTTAGGTGTTTATTCTATTTTTTCTGTTGCAAATGTGATTGAAAATTCTAGTTATGATTTGTTACATGTTAAAAACTTTAATATTAGAAATGACTTGACTTCTCTGATTAAGAATTATAAACCTAATAAAATTAAGAGTACCAAGTTAAAAATGAGTATTATATTGAAAGATGATATTCCTGTGTGTCAGAGAGCCAGACGTTTATCTTATTCTGAGAAATTACAGGTAAACGATCAAATTGACGAGTGGTTACGACAGGGCATTATAAAAGAGAGTTGTTCTGATTATTGTTCACCTATAGTATTGTGTAAGAAAAGGATGGTAATTTAAGAATCTGCATTGATTATCGCAAAATTAACTCTAAAACTGACAAAGATCGGTATCCTTTACCCTTAATAGAAGAAGTTCTAGATCAGTTGCAGTCGGGAAATTTCTTCTCAACTATTTACTTAAAAAACGGATTCTTTCACGTTGAAATGGAAGAAAGCAGTAAAAAATTTACTTCATTCGTCACACATAATGGGCAATATGAATTTAATAAAGTTCCATTTGGTCTTTGTAATAGTCCGAGTGTTTTTCAAAGATTTATCAATCACGTTTTCCGTGACCTACTTAAAGAAGGAGTTGTCATAATCTACATGGATGATATTATTATCCCTTCTTCGGATGAACTTGGCGGGTTAAACCGTTTAACCAGGGTGTTAAAAACTGCATCTGAATATGGATTAGAATTAAATTTAAAAAAATGTAATTTCCTCAAGTCAAAGATTGAATTCTTGGGACATATAATTGAAAAAGGTACAATTAAACCTTCTTTGGACAAAACCAAAGCAGTTCAGAATTTTCCAGAACCGAAAAACGTGAAACAGATTCAAAGCTTCCTTGGACTGTCAGGTTACTTTCGGAAGTTTATCCAAAATTATTCCATAATAGCCAAACCTCTTAGTGACTTACTACGAGATAATGCTGTGTTTCATTTCGGACCTGAACAGCAATTAGCATTTCAAACTTTACGACAAAAACTTTCTGAAAATCCGGTGCTTCATATTTTCAAACAAGGTGCAAAACTTGAATTGCATACTGATGCCAGTAAATTTGGTTATGGTGCGATTCTGTTACAACAATCAGACGATAGTAAATTTCATCCCGTACACTATTTTAGCAAGAAACCACACCCCAAGAGGAAAAATATTCAAGTTATGAACTTGAAGTTTTGGCTATAATCGAATCTCTTAAGAAATTTAGGAACTATCTCGTTGGCAACAAATTTAAAATTGTAACTGATTGTTCGGCATTCCAAAAAACTATGAGTAAAAAAACAATTAACTCCTTAAATTGCTAGATGGGCCCTATTTTTAGAAGACTTCAATTATAAAATTATTCATCGTTCCGGCAAACAAATGGGACATGTAGATTGTTTAAGCCGTTATCCTGTAATGAGCATAACATATGATGAAATAACCACTAAACTTGCAAATTGTCAGGAAACTGATAAGTATATTGGAACCATTAAGCAGCTGTTGCATGAAGGCAAAACTACTGAATTCATCATAAAGAATAATATTTTATTTAAACTTAGTGAAGATCAAGAACTGTTAGTTGTGCCAGAGATGATGCAAGTAGATGTGGTGAAGAAAGCTCATTCGTTTGGACATTTTGCTGTGGCAAAGACAGAAGACTTGGTGAAAAGAGACTATTATTTTCCGAATCTGAGGAAGTGTGTAGAAAATGTACTGAAAAACTGTGTAGAATGCATATTAGTCAATAAGAAGAGAGGAAAGGGAGAAGGGTTTTTACACCCTATTCCAAAAGAAGATCTGCCGTTGTCAACATACCACGTAGACTTCATTGGACCATTGCCAACGACCAATAAAAATTATAATCACATATTCACTGTGATTGATGCATTCACAAAATTTACTTGGTTATATCCAACCAAAAGTACAACAGCTCAAGAAGCCATTGAAAGACTAAAGTTACAACAAAAAACTTTTGGGAATCCTTCACGTATAATTAATGACAAAGGAGGAGCATTTAGATCTAAGGAATTCGAAGACTACTGTGCTGAGGAGAAGATTAGTAATATTCAAATAACCACGGGAGTACCAAGGGGGAATGGACAAGTCGAAAGAATCCATGGAGTACTGATTCCAGTGTTGACGAAGATGTCCATTCAAGACCCACCTAAGCATGTCGATTCACTACAACGTGTGCTGAACAGTGTGCCTTCACGCAGTACAAAGTACTCACCATTTGAATTACTAATAGGAATCAAGATGAAGAATCCTGAAGACGTCATGATAAGAAATTTGCTTGAAGAAGAGAGTCAAAATCAACTATTTCAACACATCGGGAAAATCTTAGAAGAGAAGCAAAGCAAAACATTTTGAAGATACAAGAGGAAAACAGGAGAACTTACAACCGAAAGCGGAAAAAAGCTCACCAGTATAAGCAAGGAGAGTTGGTAGCAGTCATGAGGACTCAGTTTGGAAACAAATTGAAACTACGACCAAAGTATTTTGGACCTTACCAAGTGACTAGAGTAAAACTCCATGACCGATATGATGTTACTAAAATTGGAGACCATGAGGGGCCAAATGTAACGTCCGCATCAGCAGACCAGATGAAGCCTTGGTCTGAGCATTAATGAAGAAGAACGAACTTGTTTAAAATATTTGTGTAACTGTGTACTAATCTATGTTTTTTTGTTTTTTTTAGTTTGTATATTTCAGATCCTTAGTGCGTGAGCAGTGAGGACACTGCCTGTAGGATGCCCGAGAAGATGTGGGAATTTCCACATAGACGGCACTCTAGAGGGCGCTGGTGACGCGAGCCACCAGCGAGCGAACTAACCAGAGAGAGATTAGCGAGCGAGCGATCTCGACGCGAAGGTCAGAGAGAGCCAACGCTGCTGCTAAGAAAAGCAACGGGAACCGACTGGCCGAGTAGGGACCAGCTCTAATCCGAGACTAGAAGTGGTGTGACGAGAAGGTCACCTATGCTTCACCTGAACTGTGTGTGTATTACCGTTGTGAACTGTGATAAAAGAGACTGAAGTTCGCGAGCAGGCGTTCCTTTCGTCGATAGATCCTGGAACTCTGTTAGAAATTAGCTACTTGTCTTGAATTAATAATCGTTAAGTTTTGAATAAATTAGTAGAAAGAAAAAAGCTTTAGCCCCTTGTTGTCTCCCACATATATATCACCAAAAACAAATATATAAAAATGGGAGGTTTTTTTATTCTTGCGAATTAGATTTTTAATGATCTGAGGTATCAAAATGAGATTTAGTATTTGTGCTTTAGGAGAATCCGTTTTGAAGTTTTAATTTCATTCATAATAATATCATAAAAAGCACACCCATTTTTTAAATCTTGACCAAATCCATTTGATCTTCAGTAAATAATTCACAAACTAGAATTTTTGCATGAATTGCACAATTCTTTCTTAAAATGATTTATTACTGCATGTATAATGTTAATCTCATTGATACGCATTAGAAAAATAATTAATTTATTTTTTATCAGGCTCTTTTCTAGCAGATAATCTGAAATGTAGGCGCGGTAGTTGCTGTTTAGCATCAAACATTGCTCCATTACTTAATGAAAAATGCAGGTAAAGCTTTGAAATTTTGCAGGCATATTTATTTATAAAGATTTGGGGTATTAAATAAGCCAATAAAATTTTTTTCAACAGTTTAATGATTTTTAGGGTACCATATCGCCTTAAAGTTTACTTTTGTTAGTACATACTCAGCGTGTTTTTTAGTCTTTTTTAGACTATATTTGGTTAATCCGCCCAAGCCCCTCCGTGCCCTCTCAACGCCTCCTAATTTTCTCTGGGTCTTTTACTGCCCCCCCCTGAAATCCTCAAACGCCCACAATGGGGCGTTGCGCACACGTTGAGAACCTATGATGTATATGATATATATGTATATATTATGCATATATATGCACATACATGTAGATGGAGATAAAGAAGTCTTACTTCAGTCGTGTGGTCTAAAGCATACTCGTTTTTTTTTTTAAATTTAGAATTTCTTTTCCATTTTATTCACTACTTCAAAAATGTTTTTGAAATTTCTCATTTTTTTTGTTTCTTATCTTTATTTTGAAAAATTTTACTGCGTAAGTAGTTTGTAGTTTGGCGACCATTTTTAGTCGCCAAAATATGAGTTTCGCCAAATGATCACGCCGCGCGTGTTCTGCATTTCAACACATAAAGGATTCTTCCGTCATTTATTATACAGTCGACTCACGTTAGTTGAAACTTTCGAAAAAACGAACCTTTCGGTAATTCAAAGTATATGCCCAGCCCCTAGAAAAATTCTTGATATTTCGAACTAAAACAGTACGGTTTGTTACACTCGATATTTCGGAGTAAAATGTATGGCTGGCCAGACTGTAAAAAGCAATTCTATAAAACTCTCGATAATTTGAATCATATTATAAAATTAGATTCATTTCCCATAACTAATTATCCCTTGATTGTTTTTTTTCGCTGAATTTATTTTCAGTCCAAATAGTGCATGTTGTTCCAATCGGGTGCCATCGGTACAGAATCTCAAGCAGGTAGAGCTTGTAAAGAGTTGCATAAGAAAATAAATAAATAGTATGAAATGAAGAACTTAAGAAAATTTATTTTATTCCCAAAGTATATGTAAGCAGATATTTATTCAAGATGACTTAAAATCTCAGTAGCTAGTGTTTAAAATTTAAACATACTTTTATCTTTATTTGTTTAAAGTTCTTATGGAGTTGAAAAAAAGGTAAGACAACAAAAAATGTATCTTTGTTTTGGTTAGCACCTGCGATGAATTGCAAAATGTTGTCAGTGTCAGGCAAAATATTATTCAAATCGCTACCTTTTCCCGTCGTTCTCCACTCGGTTTTTTGAAGCAAACTGTACTCGCAAGAAAATTAGGAATTCCTAAGTAGACACATACAAACGTCAATGCTAAATACATAATAAATGGTGCAAAAATATCTTCTATGGGGTCCGGCTTGTAAATGCCACTGAATGTTAGGGTCCATGTATGCCAGTAGATGGCGAAACTAAAATTGTAAGGGGAGTATTTTTGTTTACCCGCCAGAACATAAGAACAAATAATTGTTACGCGGCTGAAAGGGCCATTCGTTCTATGTTAGCGATATTTTTTATATGTTTTATATGGAATAAAACGGTTTGAAAAGAGATCAACACTGAACGAGATGATCTCATAATAATAAGAAGAAGAATTCTTCCGCGCGCGCGCATCCGCGTTTGGAGAATAATTTGTAAATATTGCTTACTTAGATAATAATTTTACTTACTTTTCAAAATATTATTCCATGGAACTATACTTTGTAAATTTTAAAGTAAATAATTAATACATCCTAGGAAATTTTCGAAAAATTTTTTGTCGCGTGTAAACTTTTTATTTGGGCAATGCTTAGATTATGTCGCAGATCATTTCTAACGACTATGATTTCACTTTTATTGCGTTCTTTGCTGATTGAAGTGGTTTTTGTATTAAATTAAAGAGGATAACTTTTCAGTGAAATGCTCTGTGCCACACGCACCATTTAAAAAACTTCACACATATCTCAAATTCATTAAACCCAGTTGGGAAGGTAACTGAATGATTGGGGTCACGAGTTCAAGTTTTACATCAGAAGATACTCTCCATATACAAGGACTGCTGCAAATATTTTTTATCGTTGCTCAAAATCTTGACATTGGCGTGGAGTGGAACTTTCGAGAGTGAGTGGTCTTTTTTATCACATAACTTCAAGTTCAAAATTACGAGGTCCGTGTCCAAAAGCCCTCGCATTTCTTTACAGAGCGAAATTTTAAAAAAATCGAATTCAACCACAGTTAGATGAAACACGGAAATTCGTGTAAAATATCATGTACATGTGCATTTAATTCGGTGTGTATCAAAGCTTAGAAGTGATTTCATTAAATTTTTTCATTCACTTTTTAGAAATAATTAGTCATTAAAAAATTTTGGTGTAGGACTAATAATTTCTGCCGGTTTCCTATACGGTGAACAAGTTGCGCGTTTAATAGATATGAATATTGCTTAGGGCAAGCTAAAATTTATGGCCGAGGTAAAAATACACAGTCCAGTAAAAAATAGCCACTCCATGGGTTTAATTAAGCCCCAAGCCATTCCCGGGAATACGAAAAGTACAGAAATCTGACGATTTCCCATGGAACCCCTTTATGTCAGTGCAGCGAAAATCTTGTCATGATAAGCATATATACATACAATCCGAGGTCGGGTGCAAAAGCAAAGATGCAAGCACTTGCAAAGCAAAAATTTGCCAATTTTTATTTTCTAAAAGATTAATCGTTACAAATTTTACTAGCAATGGTCGACTTTTTAATTCAGTCTAAAACAAAATTATTATGTTTCACGTTTCCAAATTCTAAATAATAATAGTTTAGAAAATAATGTCATCCAAATTTTTTGTAACATATATATATATTTTATATGCCGCCCCTGCGGGCATTGAATCTAAGAATTGCAAAACCATAATAAAAAATTACTTCTTTCCTCTACTTTGTTTTTCTAAATTGTAAGGTTATTATTAAATTGAGAAACTTTTTAATTTCCTCAAATGCATATTAAATGTAAACATTATTAGATTAACCGAATTAGATATTTTCTTAAAGAAACTTGTAACAAAAATATTTTTTAAGACACCTTACGTACTGATCCACAGAGTGCTAGTGACGCTATTAAGCAGAAAAAAAATAAAAAAAAATTAATACTGTATTCTTGGCTGCACCACGAACATCTTTGTTTTCGGTTGCTGGATATTATAGTAGGAGTAATTTCGTGAAAGGGGGTGGAAATGTGTAACAGGAATGGAAGTCTGGGAAACATGTGCTATTTAACTTGACCCATGAGTGAACTTTGAGCTGTCTTTTCGCCAAACTCTCATCAGGGTCCAATTGTAGTAGCCATCAAGCTGCCAGCCTTTTTTATGTTGTTAAATTTAGCATTTTAAAAGATTGGAATTCAAGAACCAGGTTTCACACACATTTTTTGACTCTAAATCAACTTCGCACAAGCAAGTCTTATTAGATATCATCCAGGATAAACTTGCGATTCTTACGCTCAATTGTCAAAGTCTCAGGGCTCGTTGTGTATGAAATCTGAGGACAGTGATTTCGGTTGTCGTAAGCATTTCTCCTATTTAAACGGTTCAAAATATTAAAGATTTCTTGCTTTTTGTACTCATACCATATACTGAAGGTGGTTCTGCTCTTTTAAAAAAAAATATTACTCGCTTCCCATGATTTCGAATGGGGATTTTAACGTTAACTTCAGTTTGCCAGAAGCTGAGCCATTCATTCATTTTGAATGGTGAACTCGAGCTCGAAAGGAACACAAATTGAAATGTTTAAACAACTAACAGTAACGTTGTAATTGACGCTGTTTTTCAACAGTTTTTAAATACACTCATGTCCATAAATTAAGGATAATTCAGAATCACATTGAAATTGAACTCTAAAATAAAAATTTCACCTGTAGAGTTTTCTTAAACATCTTGAAGAAGAATATGCAAATTACAGGAAACCACCAGATGGCGCGGATAGTACGTCACAATGACGAGAGTGTAAGAGAGGGGTATATAAGGAATGGTGGCAAAGAAGTAAAATTGTTCACAAGCGCTTTAAAAGCCTTTCAGTGCAATAAACGCATAGTTATGGCACAAAGGAAGCATTTGGATGATTTTTTACGTGGTAGAATTATCGAATGACTGGAATGTGGACGTACCCAGCTGGAAGTATCCGAGGAACTTGGAATCGCCCAGAGTGTCATCTCCAGGCTTTGGCGACGGTTCCAAGATGATGGTAATGTGAGTAGATGTTACAGCACAGGTCGCCCCAGAGTTACAACGCCGAATGAGGACCGGTATTTGGCAGTTACTACTAAAAGATACAGACGGAGCACAGCATCAGACCTATCTCGTCAGCTCTCTTCAGCTACCGGTACAACAGTTTTAAGGCAGACCGTGTACAGACGCTTAGGACACATTGGTCTATATGCTCGTCGGCCTGTCAGATGTGTTCCCCTTACCGCAACTCACTGTCGCCTGCGATTAACCTGGAGTAGAGAGCATGCATTGTGGACGCCGCAAAAGTGGTCTTATGGGATGTTTTCGGACGAGTCCAGGTTTAGTTTGCAGTCTGATTCTCGCCGGACTTTCATATGGAGAGCGCCAGGTACCCGTTACCACCAAGAGAACACCACTAAAAGACACCATTACGGTGGTGCAGGATGGCTCGTTTGGGGAGGAATTATTCTCTGTTCCAGAACTGACCTGCATGTTCAGAGTGTAACGATGACAGGCCACATCTATCGGAATGTCATTCTGGAACAACATGTATGTTTGTTTCGGGGCGCCATGGGTGCTGAATTTTTGTTTATGGATGACAATGAATGCCCATCCTCACCGTACAAACATTGTAGACGAATGCCTTCAATCGAAAGATATCACCCGTATGGATTGGCCAGCATACTCACAGGACTTGAATCCAATAGAGCATGTGTGGGGTATGCTTGGCCGACGAATTGCAGCCCGTCAACCCCCTCCCACCTGTCTACCGGAACTTCGGTGGGCATTGTTTGATGAGTGGTGTAATATTCCCCAAGATCAGATTGATAATTTGATACTCAGCGTGCGTAGGCGTTGTAAAGCCTGTATTGCATCATCCGGGAGACATACTCCGTATTAACCATCATACTAACCATGTTATACTGTTTTTTGTAAATAGGTTCTTTTTTAAAATTTGCTCCAGGGAGTAAAAATAGCAATTTGTATTAATTATGTCAAACATATAGCATCTTTTTTGCTTTTGTTTAATAAATAGACTTTGTGACGGATCTGTGCACGCTTCACTAATCCTCTAGGTATTTCATTCAAATTTTATATATTCAACCAATCTCCACCGGGAGCCAAAGCCTGATTTATGCAAATGAGATATTTTATATAAGTTCGGGTTTAGCGAGTTATCGAGAGAGGATGAAATGAAATGAGTAATAGTTGTCAAGTGAAGAAATAGTTTTTGTAAAGTAAAGTGAATCGAACCGTCGGAAATCCAACTCATAGTTGTTGATAAAATTAGTCTATAAAAAAGCTACGAGAAAAGCTGAAGATAGAAGTCGCACATTAAAGAGGGAATTTTAGCCGCGTGATCCAATCAAGATCTCAATAACATACAAGACGAACCTGCCGTAGTTTAAGAAATCAGGTTAGTGTTTCAAGAATTGTAATTATGTATACGTGTGTAGTTGTAATTGTACGCGCTTATCCTTCGTGGATTCAGTTTAGATTCCGTAGTTCCGCAATTAGTGACCCCTTCTCATTCTCCACTGTATTTTATTGTTCTTATATTTGAATAGTGTATATGACCTTCCTTGATTAAGAAAAGTTAATAAATATTGTTATTTGTAAATGTGTCTTGTGAATTCGTTAACTCGCTTACACATTTAAATATGAGTAATACTAGACGAGATGAGGATAATGTTAGGGGAGGTTATAATACACGACAACTTTACAAATAAGTCAAATTTGTTTTGCTTCTGTCTCTTTCTTTGCCTGAACTTCATTTTCCTTAATTTATGGACATGAGTGTACTTTGATATCACAAGTGTATGTGTCATATTTTAGTTACAAGCCTATTGTCTCCGCTCTTCTCCAAATTGAACAAGAATAGTTATTTTTGATAAAAAAATTTGCATTACTCCTTGGGTTATTTAAATAAAATTTTAATAAAGATATAATTATTCGATAGAAAATTATTTCCATCATACCCGATTCATCTTTTCAGGATTTAAGTTACTATTTCGTATTTACCAGATAACATGTCAGATGTTACACATCATAGGCGACTTCGATAACATTCGTTTACTTTTTTAATATTACTATTCAAAATTCAGCATATTTATTCAATTTATTATGTTTTATTTTGAAAATTTAAAATTTAGTTTGATTTATAGAACAAAACATGGCCTGCGACCGCCCCTTATTTTAGCAGCTCGCGTGCGGTGCACCCGCTGCACACCTTTTAGGATCAGCCCTGGATCCAGTTCAATCAGAAGTCGAATGACTGTTTACTGGTTATAAATTTGAGAAAATACAGACTCCAAATATGAGCGTATTTTTTCAACAATATTTATGGTGATTTCGTATGGGTCGAAGTTTAAACCCCAATAAATAACTGCTGTCACTGATCCGGAACGAAAGACGTGGAGATCACTTCGCTAGCGTCTGATATCCTTTCCTAAACCATGACATTAGCCCTACTGTAACTGATATTGTGAGCTTGTATTCGATTTCCTGGGATTCTCTAGATCCGAGTACAGCGATAATCGTTGTTTACACTGAATCTGAACCAACCAGGGAACAATACATTGGTCCATTTGTGGTGACCTGTAGCCACCCTTACATTAATATCTTCTAGTCTATCTGCAAACCCGGCTTGATGTGTAGGCGGGTTTAAATGATCAAAAGACATAATTCCAATTCAAACTGATTTATTGATGCTTATCAGTATATAAGATCAGACACAACATAATTCTAATTAAGATAAATAAATGAGAGTGGAGTGCAGAAGTGAGATATCAATACAAGCGGATAATAATACGGAATTTCAACTGAATCTAGGACAGCTTAAACGCGCACAATTACAACTACGCCACACACTAATAACCTGATTTACTTAATCAAAGTCATTAACCTTATATTTTACTGCTGCGGTTCCTTCGTGACGAACTTCAGGCACTCAAATTAGCTGGATGAATTGACGAAGACTACACGCTCCGTAATAGTCAATTTCGATACTTTTAATCCGCTTCTCTTCGCGCACATCCAAACGTATCAGGCTCTCTTAACTTGTCAACAACTACGTGTCGACTCCGCACTTTTCTTTAATTCACTTGACTTCCCACTTCCTCTTACTTAGCTCCCTTCACAACTCGCGAAAACCGAATTTATATAATATTCCTTATTTACATAAATCACGCTTGGTTCTCGATGAAGGTTGGTTGAAATAAATAATTTGAAATAAAGATAAAAGAAGAGGTTAGTGAAAAACCGTATAGATCCGTCACATATTGCTGTGGTGTTTAATAGTTGTGATTCAGAGCCCACTGTAACCGAGATCTTCTGGGTGGCACCCGAACTAATAGCCGTTTGAAATACAAATGATTTACACGCAGCCGTCTGCAAAATTTGTTGGGATATCATTATTCTCGATGACGTCACAATGGTCGATGAAAGTTGATGGGTTGAGCTAGTTTGACAACGTAGAACTTAAAGAAACAGATAATGGTCATTGCGGGTGGTTATAACATAGGACGCTAGCTACCAGATTTTTGTGACATTGCATGTTCATTTTCACAGCAATACCTCATTGACAGAATGGAATCGTCTGATTGGATATCAACCTTATATTCACTCAAATGCCATGAACAGCACTTTTTCAAAAATTTGGAACAAAGAAATAAAATAAGTACCAAACAATCTTAACAGCCAACCCACAACGAAAGAAATAGCAACTATTGAATTGAACCTATTTTCATATATATATATATGGAAGAAATTTATATATATATATATATATATCGCATTACACAGCTCTGTGTGGGGTTATGCAAATATCTAACAACGAAACTGCTTTTGCATCTCAATGCAAGGAACATAAGCTAATTTTGTTGCTATAACCTTGTTTTTTTCCTCGAGTTATGCTAATTTTACTGTTTGATGTTTATATGCTTATTTTTTGAGACAGAGAGTACCTAGAAATTCTCTAAAACACAGCTTTATTAGCCACTAAGAGTTTATTGTTCTAACTATAAATAAATTATTTCTTACCACTGTTCAAAAGTCTGCTTTTACCAACAATGAACATAACTTTGAAAAATATATTACATACAGTGATGCATATTTCTCGTGTAATTAAGGTTGAGTAAAAGTAAAACTGAAACAAAAATATTAAGCAATTTCACATTCAGCAAACGATTCAGTCGTTTATTATAGTAATTTATATCTAATCATATATTTAAAAAAGATTGAAGCGCATAACTAAACTAAGTATTTTACGACATTTCTGAGACTTCCTTGTTTACCTAAGAACTGTTTCTTCATATTTGTCTAGTTTATACACTGCTGGCCACCGTAAATGCAACATCCTGAAGGAAGCACGTAAATAACATGAAATTTACAACATGCATTAGCGGAGGTGAGATATGCAAATGATTAGAATTTCAGCGCAGACACACATCACGCACGACTGTGACGCCACCACAAAGAGCTATTTAAAGCTTGGAGATTTCGACGATTTCATGTTCGGCAATTGTGTTTTTCTTGCTTTTTTTTTCAAAAAACGATCAGTTATGTCTCGTAGAAAACAGCGATCAGCTTTTGATCAAGTATCCGAGTTCGACAGAGGAAGGATAGTGGCCTACCGAGATTGTGGATTATCTTTCAGGGAAATCGGTAGTCGTGTTGGACGAAACCAAACAACTGTAATGCAGATATGTGACCGTTGGATGCAGGAGGGTACGACGGACCGATGTGGTCGATCGCATACACCTCAGTGCACCACTTCACGTGAGGACAGGTAAATTGTGCGCATGGCAGTGGTGGATTGCTCAGTCACATCCCGAACCATAGCACAGCACATTGAATCTGTAACGCATCAGTCAGTGTCTGCACGTAACATACGACTCCGTTTACATTAGAGTGGTCTGTCCGCAAGACGTCTATTGCTTGGTCTACCCTTGACGCAGAACCACAGACGTCTCCGCCGCCAATGGTGCGATGAAAGAAGGATGTGGGCGGCAGAATGGAATGAAGTTGTCTTTGCTGACGAGTCACGCATCTGTCTGCAACACCACGATGGTCGGATGCTGAAGAGCTGTGTTATGCACCACCACACTGGTCCTGCAACGGGTATTATGGTATGGGGCGGTATTGGATATCACTCTCGCACTCCTTTAGAACGCATTGCCGGTACTTTAAACAGCCAGCGCTACATCTCCGAGGTGTTGGAGCCAGTTGTCCTTCCTTACCTTCAGGGCTTGGCCACAGCCATATTTCAACAGGATAATGCGTGACCACATATGGCACGCATTGTCCAAAGTTTCTTCGTCAATGACCAGATTAATTTGCTTCCCTGGTTGGCTCGCTCTCCGGATCTTTCGCCGATAGAAAACATGTGGTCCATGGTTGCTCAACGATTGACCCAGATTACACCCCCAGCTGCCTCACTAGATCAACTTTGGCAATGTGTAGAGCTGCTTGGTCTGCTGTACCCCAAGAACACATCCAAAGTCTCTTTGAATCAATGCCGAGGAATGTGGCAGTGGTGATCTCCAACAATGGAGCCTACTCTGGCTACTGATTCTGGCAGGAACCGCATTTCACAGAAGTCTATAAATTTAATCATTTGATACTTGGTCAACATGTTATTTACAAAGTAAATTTTGCTGTGCTATCTCTTGTTTTTCTTGGTGTTGCATTTACGGTGGCCAGCAGTGTATATAAAATTTAAACACTTGGTGGCTAAAGCTGTTCCTTGCATATTTTTTAAAATATTTTATTATATTTTTTTGTGTTAAAATATGAACAAGGTCGAAAGATTTTAGTTTTGTTTAATCGTATTTTATTTATTTTATTTTTCTATGTGTTTGAAAAGTTTATCGATGTTTTCACCATCCATCAAAAATATCTCATATACCTGAAATTACTTACAGATCAGAGCTGCAAAACGTTAATGCAGGCTTTATGATGACTTCAGGATTAGTCACTGCAAGGCTGAGGGTAGAAGGGTACGTGAAATAGAAGAGGAAAAAATTCGTGGATTGGTACAAGAAACACGAAATGCAAAGAATCCAGATGAGTCCTTTCATGATTTTGCATGCTGCACTTTTCTTTGGGAATGGTTCCTCTTTCGTTTCTTCACGCAGGATTCCGTTTCTGTTTGGAGGATCTCGAACATTTTCAGAAAATGCAGCGGTTCTACCATCGGATGCGTCGAGAAATTCCTTATAGATAGAAAATTTTTTCTCATATATACATAAAATTATCAATCTGGATTTTTCAAAAGATGCTTGCACAAAATAATAATAATCATTGACTGTCGCAAAATTAATTTCCTATTCTTAAACTCACAAGCTCTCACAAGCTCAATTTCTGCACAAAGACACACCCACGAGAGAGATACGATTTTTTAACGAATTTATTTTATCAATCATAGAAAGTAAATACAAAGACACTGTCATATGAATTCATTTCAACCAAAAAGATTATTGAAAACTAGGAGCTTAAATCAGTGCTTCTCAAAGTTTCAACATTCGCGACCCAATATTCAATCATAATTTTCATCGCGCCCCCCTCATACAATAACAATGTGTTGGTGTTCAGTAATACTGTATTTTGATCTATAAAACTACGATACGATCTCAACCTCTTAAGTGCCACCCGTGTATATAAACGTCTCGCTCAGTCAAAGCGTTAATTTTTCTGGACGTATATATACGTCTTTTCGAAGTACGATCTTTTCTCTGCACTGTTATCCATAAAATTATTCTGAAGGCGTTGGAAGGCAATAAAAAAACCTTGACAATATATTTGCGAAGTTTTTACTTACTTCAAAGGATTTGCTTCTTTATTCCTTCCTCTCCCCCCCCCCAATACATTACATGAGTGCGACTACGTAGAAAACGGTTGGCATTGAGAAGCGAATCGCGTAACTTTTATTTTATTTGACAGTAGGATTTTTTTCAACGGTACAAATTATAGAGATAAGTGATAATTTTTGTAATAATTTTTTCTATGACAAACCCATGGGGTCACTGGTAATTTTTAAATTTTTCTTAACTTAGTATTGTTAAATTAATTTTAAAATACTTTGTGTAGTACTGATACATTTATAAGTGTTATATATCAGTGTAAATGTGTATTTTGCTTTTTATTATGTTAGAATGTATTTTGTTTGTTTACTTTCAGTAAATTAATAATTCGTTTTAAACAATATTTTGTTTTTGACTTTTCAATATGCTCGCGCCCCCCTAAGGGGGTGCACCCCAGAGTTTGAGAAACGCTGGCTTAAATTGAACTTATAACGCCAAATATATGTGTTCGCATAAATTCCCATCAAGGGTTATTGTTTGGTGGAGAGGTCAGATATAGTTTAGATTTTGGTGTTAAATATTAAAGAGGACAGTTAGTGTTTTTAATGGTATAAGAAACTAACTATATATACTGTTGCGTTCATCTAGGTTCGAGGGTTTTACGCAAATCAGTCGCAAAGAACAAGGCAGCTCCATAATAGCGATGGAAATTTATTGACGTAAATGCAATCCTTGAAATATAGGATTCAGCAGCAGCATTCGCAGAATAAATCTCAGAAGGTCTTCACGCCTTCAACTGCACTCAGACACAATTATCAGTGTCTAAAATACATTTATGTAAAAGGTTATTCACAAGCATAGCCGAGCTGATCGGTAATCACGATCAAGGTAAGTCTACTAAGCGTTAATCAAAACCAGAGACTGACTCAACTTGGCGAGTGTCTCTATTTATATCCGTCGATGATCTTTTGAGAAATAAACGTTTTTATGAAAATGCTCAAACAAGGCCAGAGATTGCTCAAAAACTTTTGAAAATAATTAACTGTATTTTGTGTGTATGTTCTGTATAATAGTACAAGTGTTTTAACCTTCAGATTTAACATTCGTGGTTTTATTACAAAATTTACAGTCCCTTATGTGAATATATACACTGTTTTTTTTAAGCAATTTCATATAATATCTAAGATAAAGTGTTCTAGTTTTTGTAAAAATTAAAATATCTCTTATCCTGAGGGTCATTTAAAAAATTAATAACATAGCAATACATCAGAATTGAAAAATTGAAAATCTGTTCATAAACTTTTGGTACAGAACGGACCGCGTTTATGTTATTTTTTGTCAATTTTTACCCATTTTAGTAATAATAATTTCTTTTTCTCTTCTTAATTTTAGCATATTTTCCATAAAATGTACTAAACAATCTGAAAACAACAAAAAAATCACCATATCTCCAATTTTTTTTAAAAAAAGTTGTCGCAAGTAATCGGATACCTTAAGACTAAAAAAAATTCAATATAACTCATAAACTTATAGATCTCATTGATTGACAAATGGAATGAATAGCTTTTGTACATCGAATGTTGTTTGTAAGATACACAAATCAATTAATCTAATATCTCTCTATTTCGGGATCTGTGAACATCAAAATTATCTCATAAATATTCAGAAAATAAATGAAATTTACTCATTTTCTTTATACTCGTGCTGAATAATAGAATACATTTTCGAATATTCATAACAGAATGTAATTACTGTTTCTACCCGTTTTGAATCAGTTAAGCACATATAAAGTATATTTACATATTTCAATCAGATGGCTGCAAGGAAATTAAATTTTGAATATGAGTATATATTAAATGACGATTCGCATTGAAATTATATATAAAAAAAGATCTGATTAACATTTTTAAAAAAGCATTTTTATTGCGATCTACTGACTGTATAAGATCTATTTTCTAATGAGAAAATGAAATATCAACTTAAGTACATGATCAGAAAAAGGTTATTTTTTGGTTTACTGGTTTCTTTTGCTTTTTTACATATCCATAAATATTATTACTACTTATTCTAATAAAATTAACATTTTAATGGCTACAATTTTACATCAGCGTATATTTTATTTAAAAAGAAAAATTAACGTTGAATCGTAAAAATTTTAAAGGAATATGTTATGCTTGTAGATAGATTTCAATAAAATCAAATCATAAATAGTAAATGTAATGATGAATGCAAATTTTAATGATATAGACCACGCTAAAGCAATAAATTTTTTATTGATAAAATAAGCATTATTATATATTTTCTCTATCGTAAATCTTTATCCATTAGCTTTATTAATCTAAACGTGGTACATATTTTTATTATTCTCCAACTTTTCATAATTTTTTATCGTGTTTTGTAACGCAGGTTCCTTAAAATGGAGACAGACTTATTGTTTTTTAACGATGAGTTAGTATCGTTTCATAAGACGTCCACAAAAAAAAAGCATGTTGTCATTTTAAAAAAGACTGCTTCTAAAGAATGATTGAAAAGGCAAAATTATTGAAAAGTTTTTAAAGACAATGCGCAATTGTAATAAATATATTTACCGATGCAGTTTCTTATTTTTTTTTTTTCTAATTTAACGCATTAATTTATTTGGCTTTTGTTGGTTTTCATTATCGCACAAAATCACAAAAAAAATCCTTCTTTTTTTCTTTCTTTTTTGCAAGTTTATAGTTTAAAGTTCAATTTATAGAGCAGCTGTAGAAAGATATTGCAATCAATGCACAAAAATAAGGCGAAGTATTTGAATTTTTGAAGAAAAAAGCTATTTCATGTACATAGTTTTTAATAGAAAAGCATACGTGTCAATTCAAATATATACTGCTAATTATAATTTGATTGACTAAGCCTGCGCACTTGTTCTTCCAGGTATATATATTTAAAACTCCCCATCTTACTTTGATCTTTTGGGCAGTTTCATTCGAATTAAATCATTCCTTTAAGATATTCCATTAAAAAAAAATATGCTTCTCAGACAAGAATAACTTATTTCATAAGATTTTCTCTTGGTCAAAAACAAAGGGGAGGAGGGAGAAAGATGGAAAACTGACAGAAAAAGAAAGGAAGAAAATTCAAGCTATTTAGTGATCAAAAAAGAGGAGAAATATCATATTTTTGCAAGAATAAATATTTTATTTACCCTTTTTTTCCACTTTGAAACCAAAAGTTCTACAGTAGAGCCATTATTAGGGGAGAAAAACTTATCCTAAGAAAACTTATTTATGTAAGTTTCTTTTATATAAGAGTTTTCTAGTGTCTACTTCTCTACACTGGAGTCCCCAAAGAATCAGAGTAATTACTTTCGGAAGATATAAAAGATAAATTAATTATTTCTAAAGACCTCAGGCTAAAAAAATAATAAAAAAGATTATTACAAATCATTACATTATATTTTCAATATCATATATTGCCTTCTGGTTTGCCTTATTAAGTTAAAATCCAAATTCAAAAGAAGGGTACATATTACGCAAGTATATCAGGGCATTTTATCCTTAAAGTAACTTTTATAAAAAAATATAACTATGTTTCTATAAATGCTTAATATAAAATAAATGTGACCCAAAATGTTAAATATGATCTAGAAATTTAGAATCAATACTCACAAATTGTAATTAATTTATAAATTGTCTAAGAAATTTATAGAGAGCACCTACTTTAAATAAACTTCACTTTAAGCTTTAAAAACATGACTTCGGGTAAGTGTACTTTATATAATTATACAGGAGGATTTTATTCGAGTGTTATTATATATATATGTATATATATATATATTATTTTTTTAAATAAAGGAATAATTATTGAGGAAGATATTTTGAATAATTGATGTCATTGGGAACTTTTTGCAAAGTTTTTGAGCATATTTTTCTAAACTTAATGCAGTACTTTACGTGTTTTTTGAATTCTATATTTCGTATAATTGCTGTTCTTTTTTTCCAAGCAAAGTAGTTGGCGAAAAGAAATTTGATATTACTTTAAAATTAAATAAAATTAAAATGCGGAGAGAACATTTCAATTGTTAATTTTTTAAATGCGAATGTGTAAAATATTTTATCATATTATATTTTATTGTGTTGCTTTCAAACTGTCTATGTAATTTATTTTTAGTACGATTAGTTTTTCAATAATTCTTATTTGTTTTAAGTTCATCTAACGATTAAATTTTAATTTAAAGTTCTTGTTATTATTTCTATTGTTAGTTTCTAAGTTAATTCTACAACTTGCAAGTTTTTTTTAAAATTTCAAAAAGTTATCTCTTATCACATCTAAGATAGCTTCAATTGGAATTTTATTTCCAAGTTTTATAGCTATACCGTTATTTCCTTCTCTATATTCCTTCGTCGCCATACCAGTTTCATGTTTTAAGTGGATTTCGTGTGAATTCCACAGATGCTTTCTTTTCTATTTTATCACATACTTTCATCCTTGAAGGGCAGTGGCCAAGGTGAGGGATTGAGTGAATATTTAGGTCGCACTGTTCAGCTACTCGAGGGCGTTTGGAGACGAACCTCGCAATTTTGAACACCGTCAAGTGAAGAGGACGACACCTGAGCTGGCACCTTCCCTAACTACCACACAACACCAACAAGAGGACGTTTGAACTCTCGAGTAGTGGGCATGGTATAGGACTCGTGGTTGGCATGTCATTAGTTCGAGTTCTAGTGCCGCTGAAGACCGTCGTGTAGGAGAGCGATCGATACACGCTAAATTTGTCGAGGGCTCAAATGTCCTCCCATTGGTGTGGTGTGATGTGGTAGTTTGGAGACGGGTGCCAGCTCAGGTGTCGTCCTCGTCACTTGACCATGGTTAAAAATTATTAATTTCGTTGCCAAAAGCCCTTATGTTGCTGAACAGTGCGACGTTAGTATTCACTCACTCACTCACGCAAGCAGCCCTCAATCCTATGTCTGACAGTCTTTTATGGTGAAGCGATGAAAGTGGAGTTTACAGACTGCGAAATACTGCATAACCATTGGTGGAGAAGATGGTCCAGGAGGCGTGTCGGATCAGTCCTATTTGTAGACCACACCAGAAGCGCAGCAATGGCTTATCACATCAATGCTTTCCACTGCACTATTGCGTGCATTCAAAAAGCTCTACTTATCAAATCTATTACCTTTGCATTACTATCTTAGTTAGTCAGAAACTGTTATAGAAAGTACAGCTTAAAAAGCTTAAAAAAAAGGAACATTTGTCTGTTGCAAACTATTTTAACTATTGCAAAAAAGATAAAAAACATACAAATACTCAAATTAATAAAAGTTAAAATATATAAAAAAAAATATTTTAAAAAATCTTTCATTCTGACTTTTTGCATGTCTTAAAAAAAATATTTTTTTGTTTAAGAAACACTATATCAGAAACTGTTTCCATTAAGTTTCCCTTTTTTTTAAGAAAAAAAAAATTGTCCATGCCCGAGCTATTAAAAAATTTGTAAAATATACAAAATATTCAGCACAAAATAAATTATATACCACTATACTATATATAGAAATATATATATTGTTAAATCATTCTAATTTTAGAATACGTGATCCATAATTTAGCCTTTCGTGTTTGAAGACGCTAATAGGTTGTGGCGTGAGTATTGAAAGTAATTTATGTGGTTTAGTTTTCGTGCAAATCCTA
>BMAO01007779.1:0-13447 GCA_019973975.1 Trichonephila clavata
TGTCGAGAGCACTTGACCATGGTTCAAAATTACGTGAACCGTCCCCAAAAGCCTCGTGTAGCTCAACAGTGGGACGTTAATATTCACTCAATCTTCACAAATTCAGCACTTCCAATGTTATTTTCCGAAATTACTTTGATTTCTTTCCTCTCCGCTTAGCCGCATGCACGGCTTTTACGAGTGAATAACTTCACCTCATGGAAATTTCGTGTTTCCCTCAGGCCGATAGCACTTGTGTGTGTGTGCGCGATGTGAGTGATTTCTTAACTATGTCATAAAAACTCCCTTTTTCGAAATTTGTTCTTGCGTTGGTGTGGTGTGGTAATTCTTAAAGATGGGTGAAAGCTCAGGTGTCGTCCTCGTCACTTGAGAATAGATGAAAATTTCGAGGTCCGTCACCAAAAATTTTCGAATAGGCAAACAGGGTGAATTTAAAATCACCCACTCACTTTCCAATTCTTTCGTTGCAATTTTTTATTTCCCGGAAACGAAAATGTAGTCTTTTCAAAAATAGTTGTATGCTGAAAAAAAGACAGAAAGTATAAATTTTTCAAATTACAAAATTTCACTACTATTTTAATTCTTGGAGTAAAATTGTGAGGATTTTTTGAAATATTCCGACACGGGGGAAAAAAGTTTCATGCAATTACCTTCATAAAAGAAGAAATTATTAAATGATTGATTTAAGTATTTTGAGTGTTTTATTAAAATTTGTTCAAAAAAGTTTTTGGCTTTTTTTTAAAATCACTGATTCTAAAAGTTTTAAATTGAAAATTTCGAAGTCCGTCGCCAAAAAACTCTGGAGTAGGTGAACAGTGCGACTTTAAAAATCCCTCACTCACATTTCAATTCTTTCGTTGCAATTTTTTAGGCCCCGGAAACGAAAATGTAGCTTTTTTAAAAATAGTTGTATGTTGAAAAAAGACAGAGAAGTAGAGAAATTTTTAAAATTACAAAATTTCACTACTATTTTAAATCTTGAAGTAAAATTGTGAGGATTTTTTGAAATGTTCGACACACGGAAAAATAGTTTCATGCAATTATCTTTACGAATGAAGAATTTATTAAATGATAGCTGAAATGCCCGTTCTTCGCACGGATTAAGTTTTAAAAACCAAAATTCATCTATTATAGCAATCAAAATATTTTTTTAGGGAGGGTAAAACCCTGTATTAAGTAGTATAACCAAAAATTAAAAATATTTTTTTCAAATGAATGTTCACATTATAAATAATTTTAAACAAATTGCAATTTGGCTTAAAAATAAATAATTTAACAAAAACAAATATTTCAATGTAAGAGAGAAAATTAGCATGCTAAAGAGTAAATAGATATGAATGAATGCAAATATAAATAAAAATTATTAGAAATGTGATAGCAGTAGTAAGTTTCTGCTATGGGAACTATGGGTGAAATAACTTGCAATAGATAAACCGAAAGAAAAAATTAATGATGATAAAGTGATTCTCACTAAATGCTATCATAAATAAGAAACATTAGGAAACTTTCAACTGAAAAAAAATTAAATTAGTATTATATGAGGTATGGGTGCAATGCTATCTAACATCTCTGTAATACATTTAATATAGAGTATTAAATGTAATTCAGTACTAAAAAAAATTAATTAGTATGAACTAAAACCAAAAAATCTACCTAAAACAGATATAACAGGTCCCCATAGAAATAGCCCAGAACCAACAACAGTACTAAATGAAACAAATAATAAACCATGTTGTTAAAAAATTAACCATTACAAATGATACAGTTTTCTGGTTTGCAAGATTGTCAGAAGGGTAAAGTTAAGTCATGATGAAAAATCTGTTCAAGGAGTGCATCTCATCATAGTTTCAGCGCATAGCCCCTTTTTTGTTAAAAAAAAATTTCTGATTTTTTTCATTTAAAACAAAGATGAGTTCTTATCGGTCATAGGGACCATAAGGCAAAAAACAGTGACACTCAAAAAAACATTGTACATTCAGGTTTCTCATAAATAGGAAGCATTATCTTCAATATATTACCAACATGTTAACAGCAATTAATTTGAATTTGGTGTCATTTTCTTTCTGTTATATTTTAAGCAATATTTTTCTACAATGAAGAAAACATTGAATATGCCGGTGAAGGAAGAATAGCAATAATCTTTATTTTCAACGACAGAAAATGGCATGAGAATAAAAGCAGGCGAGAAGTGAAGGTGTAGTTTCATTGATTGTAACAAAATACCCCTTTGATATTTGTATCATGATCTAAGATTCTGTTTATAAATAGCATCACAAATTATTGTTCCGCTTAAAAACTCAATTTTGAACACACAAAAAACACACACACATTTAATAAAATCTTAAATATTTAAAATTGATAAAAGAAATAAAATAAATACATATCAAAGTACCCTTACATATAGTAATTATAATATTAATCCAAACCAAAAAGCTACTTTAAATAGATAAATTAACGTTTGATTTTGAAGAAACTACCATAAGTAGCTCAGAACAAAAGAAGCATTTCAAAAAGTCTTATATGTAGATAGAAATTCTAATTTAAATCGCAACATTAGCAATCAGTTAATCCTTATTAGTTAGAAATGAATGTCCTTTTCTTTAGTTACATTTTTCTACTTTTTTGCTACAATTGAAAAACATGGAATTTGCCAATAGAAGGAAAAGGGTACATATTGGAATAACCGCAACAAAATTTGCACCACAATATCAAAATAACAGATTCTTATATGTTTTATATGAAGAAAAAGTCAAATTTTGGTGAAAAAAGTGCCGCTTTGACTCTAATACATGAGTATCAGGAAATACATAGACATAAAGCTAAGTACCCTTTTTATTTTTCAATGGAAGGAAATGTTGGTGCTAACCTTTTATCGCACCAATGCCAACGTTCAAAATAACTCGCCAAGTTGGCAACGCTGATTTCAAATGTGTTTTATGGACTCAATTGGCAACCATGTGCTTCATTTCATGTAATGTTGTAATAATAATAGGTTGTGACAATATATGTAAGAATTGAAATGTCATAGGAAGATTTTTTGGTACTTATGTATAATTGCAACAATTGCCAACTCTATTAATAACTCACGAAGTTGGCAACCACGATTTCCTAAGTGTCGTCTTCCTATGTGTGCCATATGCTTTGTTTCATATAATGCTGCCAATAGGTTGTGATCATACTTATTATTTTAACCAAATCGTCATGCTATGCAGTTGGAAGTAGGCAAGAAGTACTGCTGAAATGTACTGATATAAGCTATTAGGATGGAAGTAGGCAAGACATACCGTTAAAGTGTACTAATATTCAGGCGATGTTTTAGTTCCAAGTTTTACTTACTTTGGGGCCAACTACCTTCTGTTGCCGTGATATCAACATCAGATGAATAGTAATGCAAATGCATCAGTAGATTGATAATACCACCAATATTCAAGTTAGCGAGAATAAGGAAAAGCAACCACACAAACCCAAGGCCCTTACAACTGTTTAGTACCAAAATACATACAAATGTTTTCTGCATTGTTGATTCTTCAAAAATAACAAAATTAATGAACAACATGGGGAAAGCAAACTTTTTTCAGATACAGCAAAAAGGTTTAGAGAGTGTAATCAGGCTTTATTGATAATCATAGTTCAGCTGGCATGAATCAGGAGCATAAAATGAAATAAAACATTTTACGGAAAGTAAATATCTTTTAAAGTGGCCAGAACAATAGAAATGGCCTTGCAAGCTGGGTAGTTGTTCCATTATTCAATTAACATACATTACAAACCACAAAAGTAAAAAAGAAATAATCATCAACAAAAATTACACAGATACATAAATTTAATGCAGTGGCTAGGCTTTAGTATCACCCACTCACACGGCGGGATAAGTGTCCAAATCGACAATCCAACCAACCTTAGAACTAAATCATTACCTGAAAAACAGAACACTTTAACGGTACACCATGTCCATTTTCAACCGTAAATAGCATGACCAGTTAGTTTGAAAAAGCTGTAAAAAATTAACAGTATACCATGTCCATTTTCAACCATAATAGCATGACCATTTTGTTTGAAAAAGCTGCACAAAAATAACATCCTTTATCTATTTTGAATTTTTGGAAAAGGATAAATACGTTATAACACATCGAAAGTCAATTGTTGCCAAACGGTAAAACAAAATTTAGAAAGAACATTTTTTTTATGACGATTTTTTTCGAAAAACAAATAAAATTCCATCACAAAGAGTAAGAAAACGAATAAATACAACCATAAATAAATATATTTACTGTAAAATGTGCTACAATCCCCCAAAATAGTTTACAACCTTACATATAGTAGAAACCTTAAATATAAAAATAAAAGTCTAATTTTGACGAAACTACAATACACAGCTCAGAACAAAAAGAAAATGTCAGAAAATCTCATACGTTAATAAAAATTTGTATTAGCCTTCGTGTTCTTACGTATTAGCATCACCGCAGCCAAACTGGCACTAAGCACACAATCACACTATATCCCAACAAAATCCGACTGATTTTTTTTCACATAAAAACACAAACACAGAATCTTAGTTGTTTTGATATCAAGGAGCGATTAGCATGGCGCCAATTTGGCTGTGATGACACTTATATGTAAGTATCATAAATTCTAATTTTAAATCACAATATTGGCAATCTAATAATCCCAATTAGTTTGAATGGAGTGTCATTTTCTATTGTACTTACATATTATCGCAACCTATTGGCGACATTATATGAAATGAAGCATATGGTTGCCAATTTGGTGAGTTATTAATTAAGTTGGCAATTTTTGCAATAATACGCAAGTACCAAAAAAGGTTATTGCTTTTTACCTTTATCGGCTAATTCCATATTTCATCGATGTTAGGTTTGAAGAGTGTAATCAAGCTTTTTTAATAATCATAGAACAGCTAAGATAAATCAGGAGCTTCTTCAGACTTAATAATCATTCTATACTGATGGAATGGGGTAATATGTACCATTAAAGTGTACTAATTACTAATATTCAGGCAATGTCATTTGGTTCTAAGTTTAACTTCGGCGCCGAAAACCTGTGTCATGATATGAATTTCAGATGGATTGTAATCAAGTTAAGTTTATCCACCGTATTAAATTCATGTATCTGTGTATAATTTTTTCTTATCACACACAACTTTTGTGATTTGTAATAATGCACGCTGACTGTGCAATGGAAAAAGTACCCATCTTGCAATGCCTAAGGTTATTAAAGCTACTATTTTTATTGTTGTGGCCTATTTTAAAGATATTTACTTCCCATAAAATGTTCTATTTCATTTTATGCTCCTGATTAATCTTAGGATTACATCTTTAAATCTTTTTGCTGTATCTGAAAAATTTTTTGCCTCCCCATGTTGTTTATTAAATTTTGTTATTCTTAGAGTCAATAATGCAAAAACATTTGTTCATATTATGGTACAAAACAGTTGCAAGGATCTTGGGTTTGCACATTTGCTTCTCCTTATTCTTGTTAACCTGAATGTTGGTGGTATTATCAGTCTATGGTTGTGCTTGGGGGTTACAAATTTTTTTTCAGATACAGCAAAAAGATTTGAAGAGTGTAATCAAGCTTTTTTGATAATCATAGTACAGCTAAGATAAATCAGGAGCATAAAATGAAATAGAACATTTTATGGAAAGTAAATATTTTTAAAAGCGGTTACAACAATAAAAATAGTAGCTTTAGGCCTTGCAAGATGGGTAGTTGTTCCATTGCGCAATCAACATGCATTATTACAAACCACAAAAGGAAATAAGAAATAATTTGAACAAAAATTATACACAGTTACGCAAATTCAATACGGTGGATAAACTTAACTTGATTACAATCCATCTGAGATTCATATCATGGCACAGGTTTTAGGCGCCAAAGTTAAACCTAGAACCAAATGACATCGCCTGAAGATTAGTAATTAGTAAACTTTAATGGTACATATTACCCCATTCCATCAGTATACAATGATTATTTAGTCTGAAAAAGTTGTATAAAAAAACCCCTTTTTTTTTAAAGAAATGAAAAAGACATAATATGTTGGAAATCAAATACGAAAATATCTACTGTTATCAAATTAGTGTTGCCAATCGGAAAAATAAAATTTAGAAAAAAAAAATTTTACGACTATTTTTTCGAAAAACAAATGTAATTCCTCCACTAAGAGTAAAAAAAACGAATAAATACAACCATAAATAAGTATATTTACTATAAAATGTGTTAAAATTCCCCCCAAAACAGCTCGAAACATTAATTTTCGCAAAGTTATGATTTGGCATGGCTGATGACGTCATATCTCCATTTAACTGAAAAATCGCATAAAAATTGAATTTAAAAAAAATCTAAAGTGAATTTCGAAAAAAACTCTTCGAGGTTAATAGCATAACGACCTATAGCTTCTACATGCCAAGTTTCATACATCTAAGTTGCTTAATTTCGCCGGAACAGCTGAAACACACAAACTCTTTCTTTTATTAGTATAGACTAGCTGAAATGCCCGTTCTTCGCACGGGTTAAGTTTTAAAAACAAAAATTTATCTATTATAGAATTACAATATTTTTAGTGAGGGTAAAACCCTGTATAAAAAGTTGTATAACCAAAAGTTAAAAATATTTTTTTCAAAGCAAATATAAATAAAGATTACAGAAAAGTGATAGCAGTAGTGAGTTTCTGCTATGGGAACTATGGGTGAAATAACCTGCAATAGATGAACTGAAAGAAAAAATTAATGATAAACTGATTAACTAAATGCTATCATAAATAAGAAATATTAGGAAGCCTTCAACTGACAAAAAATTAAATTAGTCCTCATATAATACTATCTAACATCTCTGTAATACATCTAATATACAGTATTAGATGTAATTAAATACTAAAAGCCTTTAATTAGTATGAACTAAAATCAAAATCTAACTAAAACAGGTCCCCGTTGAATTAGTTCAGAACAAACAACAGTACTGAATGAAACAAATAATAAACCATGTTGCTAAAAAATTAATTATTGAAACCATACTTTTCTGCAACATTTCTATTAAAAATTATTATTTGATTGCAAAGAGCAAAAGAATGAGTACATAAATGATGAGTACATAATATATATATCCTATATGGACAGTATAAAATAAAATATGCATATGATCTCCAAGAAACTATGTGAGTAACAGATAATAAGAAGCAACGTTAAACCATGATAGCACATGAGACGTAAAACTCATTTCAACTCTGAATTTTAAAGAAATCCAGAGGGAAATATGAGAAAATCTTTTCAAGGTGCATCTTTTTTCTGTGCAAAAATTTTTACGATCACAAATGAAACAATTTTCTGATTTGCAAGATTGCCAGTAGCAAAGTTAAGTCATGACGAAAAATCTGGTCAAAATGGAATTCCAAAGAAAATATGAGAATATTATTTCAAGGTCACCTTATCATAGTTTCAGCAAATAGCTTTTTGTTAAATTTATGACTTTTTCTCATTTAAAACAAAGATGAATTCTTATCGGTCATAAGGACCATAAGGCAAAAAACAGCGACACGCAAAAAAAAAAAACATGGTACATACTGGTTCCTCATAAATATGAAGCATTATCTTCACGATATTACCAACATGTTAAGAGCAATTAGTTTGAATTCAGTGTCATTTTCTAAAATATACAACATTTATATGTAAAAAATGTATACATGTGTATATATACAATCTGCATATGAACAGATTTTGTCAGAAGGAAAATTACTTTGATGAGCATTTAATTGCATCCATAGTTTCCGTGTTCATCCATAATTTTTCTAACGTTTTTTTATTGTGAACAAATGGACATGACAAAAAAAAAATTCTGGTAAGAAGTGAAGGTGTAGTTTCATTGATTGTAAAAAAAAAAACCTTTGATATTTGTGTAATGAATAGGTAATCATGATCTATGATTCTGTTTACAAAAGGTCTCGCAAATTATTGTTCGGCTGAAAAATAGACTTTTGAGTCTTTGTATCACATAATCACTGTACCAACAATGATATGCAAGAAAAGGATAGTTCAGAAAAATAAAACTGTGACACTGAAATAGGAATTATAGCATCATTTAAATTAAAACGTTATCTAAAACAGAAAAAGTAAGCCTTAATTTTGATAAAATTGCCATAAACAGTTTTGAACAGCAAAAAAACACATAACAGAAAATCTTAAATATTTAAAATTGAAATAAAAGAAACAAATAAATATAAAAGTAACCTTACCCATAGTATAGAAATTATAATATTATATCAAATCAAAAGATAAATAAATTAAGATTTGATGAAACTACCATAAGCAAAATCTTATACGTGAATAGAAATTCTAACTTAAAATCACAATATTGACAATCTGTTGATCTCAATTAGTTTGAATTGAGTGTCATTTTCTTCACGTGCATCTGTCTACTTTTTTTTTGTTACAATGGAAAAATATGGAATCTGCCAATTAAGGAAAAGGGTACTTATGTATTGGCGTTATCACAGCAAAATTTGCACCACAATATCAAAGTAACAGATTCTTATGTGTCTTATATGGAAAAAATCAAATTTTGGTGAAAAAAGAGCCACTTTGACTGCGGTGAATGATATTCAGGTGATGACTTAGTTTCACGCTATACATAGCCCAAGTACAACTGTATATTGATAGTATCACTAATTTCAGTTTAACACAAAAAAAAAACCTCATATATAAATAAAAATTTGTATTAGCCTTTGTATTCTTACGTATTAGCATCACCACAGCCAAATTGGCGCTAAGCAAATCACGCTATATCCACCAAAATCTGACTAATTTTTTTTAGCGCATTTTTCACATAGTGTAAAAAAAGCGATATTAGCACGCAAAATTCGTCTTTGTTCCATATTTTGTCGTACCTTTTTCTCAGCCAATAAGCAACCGATTGACCTCGGTTTTTCTGCATTTTTGCCCTAGATGAGGCGAATCATATTTAAATTTAATATATTTTTTTTAAGCATAGTACACTTTCTGTTAGTAAAAAGTTCATTAGTTGCATTATTGTAAAATACAACATGTGAAAACGCGCTAAAATTACTTGGCCATGCCAATGATTGATATCTTGTTTAATATAAAAACACGCAAGAATCTTTGTTATTATTGCTTAAGACCCAAACGGTTAAGACTGTATTCTGATAGGAAGATGCATCGGTCTTCCAGCTAAACATGTTATATATTTTTTCAATAACTAAATTAGTTTAATATACATTGTTTTACCTTATTCCGAACCTTTTCTGGGTTTAGATTTAATTCTGTCATTTCTTTTCAACTTAAAAATTTGGTTTATTTTGTATGTAGTCAATTGTAATACCTATTTTGATTTAAGACTGTGTCAGGTTTATTATTCTATTTTCATTTTGACCTTTATATAATAATTTCTGATGACTTAAGTGTTGCTTTCAAAAGTTTCGATTCAATATAAGAAAAAACAAACACATAGGTATCCAAGTTTTTGCCACTGAACCTCATGTTTTTAACAGTTTGAAAATTCTCACCAAAATACAGCAAAGAGATATCCCTTATGAAAAATCTGGAAACCGAAAGAACAGAGTTCAGACAGCCTGTAACTCAGAAGCGGAGCAGTAAGTCCTAGGGATCAACATGGCAGTTTTATACGCTTCGCCAGATGAGTAGTTGTTCAATTATGATCAAGTGTAAATACCTTAAATCTATTCCAGTTGTTGATAATAAATGAACAGCCCGTAGAACAATAATACTGGATTGCACACAACAAATAAGAAATTGAACTGAAGAGACAGAAGCCATCACCATCATTTGGGACAACTTGGCAAGGGGATGTATCATACCTAAAATTCAACAGCTTGTATACTTGGGTCATTGTTTAGAACAACATATTAATCAACATTAACAATTGAAAATAATTACCTCTAATGGTAGTTCATAAAATAAACGTGGCACTTAACCTAAAATAGTAAACACAACATTTAAACAAACATCTAAACAATCAACAGTAACAACTGAAAACCATAAAAATGCATATTAAACCAATTCAACTTAGAATTACTGTAAAAAAAAATTATAACATGAAACCTCTGACCACAAAAAAAAATCAGAAATTCTGGAAGATAAATGACACAGTTTAATCTAAAACCAGAAACAATACAGAAAAATCAAATGAATACATGTACAGGTCAAAATGAAAAAAGAATAATAAATATGACGCTGCCTTAAACCAAAACAGAAATTACAATTGACTACACACAAATCAGAAATTTTTAAGCTGAAAAAAAAACAACAAAATCAAATCTAAACCCATAAATGGTTCGGAATAAATCATTCAAAATATAAGCAAAACAAAAGTGTATATTAAACGAATTTAATTTAGTTATTGAAAAAATACATAATAGGCTTAAATGGAAAACCAATGCATTTTCCAACTGTTATCTACTGTTATCAAATTAGTGTTGCCAATCGGAAAAATAAAATTTAGAAAAAAACATTTTCTTAGGATGATTTTTTTCGAAAAACAACTGTAATTCCTCCACTAAGAGTTAAAAAAACGAATAAATACAACCATAAATAAGTATATTTACTATAAAATGTGTTGAAATTCCCCCAAAACAGCTCGAAACATTAATTTTCGCAAAGTTAAGACTTGGCATGGCTGATGACGTCATATCTCCATTTAAGTGAAACATCGCATAAAAATTGAATTTTAAAAAAATATAAAGTGAATTTCGAAAAAAAACTCTTCGAGGTTAATAGCATAACGACCTATAGCTTTTACATGCCAAGTTTCAAATTTCTGAGTTCCTGGATTTGGCCGGAACAGCTGAAACACACAAACTTTTCTCTGATTAGTACAGATTTAGCTGAAAAATCGCTTAAAAATTGAATTTTAAAAAAATCTAAAGCGAATTTCGAAAAAAACTCTTCGAGGTTAATAGCATAACGACCTATAGCTTCTACATGCCAAGTTTCATACTTCTGTATTGCTTAATTTCGCCGGTACAGCTGAAACACACACACACACACACAAACTCTTTCTTTTATTAGTATAGACTAGCTGAAATGCCCGTTCTTCGCACGGGTTAAGTTTTAAAAACAAAAATTTATCTATTATAGAATTACAATATTTTTAGTGAGGGTAAAACCCTGTATAAAAAGTAGTATAACCAAAAGTTCAAAATATTTTTTTCAAAGCAAATATAAATAAATATTACAAAAAAGTGATAACAGTAGTGAGTTTCTGCTATGGGAACTATGGGTGAAATAACCTGCAATAGATGAACTGAAAGAAAAAAATAATGATAAACTGATTCACTAAATGCTATAATAAATAAAAAATATTAGAAAGCCTTCAACTGAAAAAAAAATTAAATTAGTCCTCATATGATACTATCTAACATCTCTGTAATACATCTAATATACAGTATTAGATGTAATTAAATACTAAAAGCCTTTAATTAGTATGAACTAAAATCAAAATCTAACTAAAACAGGTCCCCGTTGAAATAGTTCAGAACAAACAACAGTACTGAATGAAACAAATAATAAACCATGTTGCTAAAAAATTAATTATTGAAACCATACTTTTCTGCAACATTTCTATTAAAAATTATTATTTGATTGCAAAGAGCAAAAGAATGAGTACATAAATGATGAGTACATAATATATATATCCTATATGGACAGTATAAAATAAAATATGCATATGATCTCCAAGAAACTATGTGAGTAACAGATAATAAGAAGCAACGTTAAACCATGATAGCACATGAGACGTAAAACTCATTTCAACTCTGAATTTTAAAGAAATCCAGAGGGAAATATGAGAAAATCTTTTCAAGGTGCATCTTTTTTCTGTGCAAAAATTTTTACGATCACAAATGAAACAATTTTCTGATTTGCAAGATTGCCAGTAGCAAAGTTAAGTCATGACGAAAAATCTGGTCAAAATGGAATTCCAAAGAAAATATGAGAATATTATTTCAAGGTCACCTTATCATAGTTTCAGCAAATAGCTTTTTGTTAAATTTATGACTTTTTCTCATTTAAAACAAAGATGAATTCTTATCGGTCATAAGGACCATAAGGCAAAAAACAGCAACACGCAAAAAAAAAACATGGTACATACTGGTTCCTCATAAATATGAAGCATTCTCTTCACGATATTACCAACATGTTAAGAGCATTTAGTTTGAATTCAGTGTCATTTTCTAAAATATACAACATTTATATGTAAAAAATGTATACAATGCATGTGTATAGATACAATCTGCATATGAACAGATTTTGTCAGAAGGAAAATTACTTTGATGAGCATTTAATTGCATCCATAGTTTCCGTGTTCATCCATAATTTTTCTAACGTTTTTTTATTGTGAACAAATGGACATGACAAAAAAAAATTCTGGTAAGAAGTGAAGGTGTAGTTTCATTGATTGTAAAAAAAAAAAACCTTTGATATTTGTGTAATGAATAGGTAATCATGATCTATGATTCTGTTTACAAAAGGTCTCGCAAATTATTGTTCGGCTGAAAAAATAGACTTTTGAGTCTTTGTATCACATAATCACTGTACCAACAATGATATGCAAGAAAAGGATAGTTCAGAAAAATAAAACTGTGACACTGAAATTGGAATTATAGCATCATTTAAATTAAAACGTTATCTAAAACAGAAAAAGTAAGCCTTAATTTTGATAAAATTGCCATAAACAGTTTTGAACAGCAAAAAAACACATAACAGAAAATCTTAAATATTTAAAATTGAAATAAAAGAAACAAATAAATATAAAAGTAACCTTACCCATAGTATAGAAATTATAATATTATATCAAATCAAAAGATAAATAAATTAAGATTTGATGAAACTACCATAAGCAAAATCTTATACGTGAATAGAAATTCTAACTTAAAATCACAATATTGACAATCTGTTGATCTCAATTAGTTTGAATTGAGTGTCATTTTCTTCACGTGCATCTGTCTACTTTTTTTTTGTTACAATGGAAAAATATGGAATCTGTCAATTAAGGAAAAGGGTACTTATGTATTGGCGTTATCACAGCAAAATGTGCACCACAATATCAAAGTAACAGATTCTTATGTGTCTTATATGGAAAAAATCAAATTTTGGTGAAAAAAGAGCCACTTTGACTGCGGTGAATGATATTCAGGTGATGACTTAGTTTCACGCTATACATAGCCCAAGTACAACTGTATATTGATAGTTTTACTAATTTCAGTTTAACAAAAAGAAAATCTCATAGATAAATAAAAATTTGTATTAGCCTTTGTATTCTTACGTATTAGCATCACCACAGCCAAATTGGCGCTAAGCAAATCACGCTATATCCACCAAAATCTGACTAATTTTTTTTAGCACATTTTTCACACAGCGTAAAAAAAGCGATATTAGCACGCAAAATTCGTCTTCGTTCCATATTT
>BMAO01007780.1:0-19470 GCA_019973975.1 Trichonephila clavata
GCAGGCTTGAGCACGCCGTGTGGAATGGCTGTCATCGCACATTGCAGCATCGTGCGGTCCACCGAAGTACAAGTAGCATGCAGACGAGCGACCAAAGTCCATTTGTGTTGTTACTAAGTCTCGATACACCAATTCCTTGAGATGACATGTCGCAGTAGTCCCACGCATGTCGCAAGTACATGTCTAAGTAGTCACGAACGGAATACATGGCCACCATACGAAGACTACCAGTAGCTGCAAGATGCAGCCTTTTAAATACCAGTCCAACGGCGGCTTAACGTCATTCCACGCCCGGGCATGATGACACGACATGCATGTTGGACTTATCAACAACAGCATTTGCATATCTTTCCAGACGATAATGTTTAAAACGTTCGTCGTGCATGCATGACGTGACATGCGCGACGAACGTTTTAAACATTATCGTCTGGAAAGATATGCAAATACTGTTGTTGATATGTCCAATAAAGTGTTTTTTTTCTTGCACCGGAAGTGACGTCAGGTTTTGTTTTTCGTATTTTTCTCGTAAAAATGGATCGTACAAGAATGCTTCTTTGGGCAGTTTTTATGTACTCCCAACGAGGAATCTAGCTATGCAGAGTTTATGCGGTCGTTTTGGGACACCCTGTGTACAAGGTAAGTTTTTTTTTAAACTGGCACTATTCAGAGCCACTTTTAACAATCGGCAAGTTTGGTAATGCAGACTAATGAGGACATGGAAAGTAAGATTTCCTTAAGAAAAATTAGTTCAAAATTCACCGATTATGGTATTGTTGTAGATTACCAAATCGAAAATCTGCATAAAACTCGTTAATGAAAAAAAAAAATCCAAATTTGTTCTTTCATATGCGACAACCCCGCCAACAATATGGTCTATAAGAGTACTCAGAAAATATTCTCTGCTGTAGTGAGCCAGCTCAAATGATTAGGTAACACGCGTTACTAGAACGTGCATCATTGATAATCATTCACAGATTCTCCTGAGTTTAGAACACAAAAGAAGCTGCATAAGAGCCTTTATCGAGCAATGCTTCGAAAGAAACTATTAAGTTTTTACTAGAAGTCGATTAAGATTTTTTGTGTGAAACCGCCCATCCAGTAGGGTGGTCAGTGACGCTGACTGCTGTGTCGTAGATCCTGTGTTCGAATCGCGGAAAAATCATGGATGTTTGCAAATATATAATGCCTGTGTGGCATGGGCCCTCTAAATATTCCACGAGCTGTAAGTCCTCTCGTGAGGTTGGTGAAAGAGGAAAAAAGGACGAAAGCCCCTGTGGTCATCCTCCATGGTGTTCTCTCTTAGAATTGGGGTGGAAACGAGCCAACTCGTACTATCATCTGCCTGGTGCTCAAAGCTGCGGATAACGACAGGCTTAAAACTAGTACCTTGCCCTGATGAATTTCATGGACTTCGATCTGGTGACATTAGCAGCAGTAGAGCAACAACAATAAGTTGGAAGAAGCAGAGTCACTGAAAATTCTCCTAGGCAGAGGAAATAAAGGTATGTCAGATGAAGTGATACTAGATGTTGCAAATGCGATCGTCGACGGATTTCAGGGAACAATTGTTGGTACGCACATCACAGAAAGTAATGTTGCATTGAGAATGCCCGATGTAGACCGCGGTTCAATGCAATGTGGTCGAATTTCTCGTCAAGGAAGTGAATGTAAGCATTTCACTGTTATTTTGTGTGTGCTATTTTCTTTCTATGTAACACTTTTTGCACTATAAAGCGCCATAAATACCACTACTGGAGATTTTTAGAACTAATCCCCCCCTTTCCACACACGAAATCCTACTTCTCATATCATTATTCGTTTCCATGCCAAGTTCGGTGTCATTTCTTTTGTTGGATTAAACTACATGTGGCTCTAACTCGTGTCAGTTTAAAAAAAAATCCTTCTATATAAAATCAGTGTCTAACTTATTGACAAATTAGTTTAGTAAATAAACAGCGTAATATTCTTAAAAATGCAAATAGCAATGGGGAAAGAGAAGCGTATTATTGCAAAAAAGAATATTTCTAGTGAAGAAATTGCTGAATGAATTACAAGAATTTTGTTTATCTTAGAGTGTGATTGTGGCTTTAACGGTGTTTGTCATTTTGTTGGAGGAGAAAAGGTGTGCGAATGTGATCCCGGTTACTCCGAAAGGCTTGGATATTGCGAAGGTAAGAAAAATATGAAGCGATTGTCTTATGAAACTTTATTTTCGTACTTTTCTTAAAACTAATGGCATTTCTAATGTTTTGTACATTGTTGAACGACTTTCAAATTTCCCAAAACTTAATAAGTAGATTCGGATGGATTCTATATTGGCTCATTTCAAATTTTTAAACTTTTTTGTCGCTATGTTGGGTGATAAGTTTGCTAAGCTAGCAATTCTTCTTTATTAAATTTTAACTTACCGTTATTAGTGGCCATTAGTTAGCTGAGATTAGTAATTACTAATCAGTAATTGGCTTTGGCAACCCTACTAACAATAAAACAGCAGTAATCGAGCCACTGTGTCGTAAATCAATGAAAAAATAAGCGGCCATGTTTGAGAGGACTTCCTATACATTTGCGTCTTTAAAAATACATGCCTCAAAATTAAATAAAAAAGTTAAAGGCAACTTAGATCAAACTGTGCGACCATAATCTTGGATCGGATTCTAGATTCATAATATTCTAAGTACACTGCTGGCCACCGCAAATGCAACACCAAGAAAGACAACAGATAGCACAACAAAATTTATTTTGTAGATAACATATTGACCAAGTATCAAATGATTAAATTTATAGACTTCTGTGAAGTGTGGTTCCTGCCAGTATCAGTAGCTAGAGTAGCCGCCATTGTTCGAGATCACCGCTGACACACGCCACGACATTGATTCAAAGAGACTTTGGATGTGTTCTTGGGATACAGCAGACCACTCAGCTTCCACACGCTGCCAATGTTGATCTGGTGTGGCAGCTGGGGGTGTAAACTGTGTCAATCGTTGAGCAACCATGGACCACATGTTTTCTATCGGCGAAAGATCCGGAGAGCGAGCCGGCCAGGGAAACAATTCAATCTGGTGATTGACGAAGATCCTTTGGACAATGCGGGCCACGTGTGATCGCGCATTATCCTGTTAAAACATGGCTGTGGCCAAGCCCTGAAGGTAAGGAAGGACAACTGGCTCCAACACTTCGGAGATGTAGCGCTGGCTGTTTAAAGTACAGGCAATGCGTAATAGAGGAGTGCGAGAGTGATATCCAATATCGTCCCATACCATAATACCCGGTGCAGGACCAGTGTGGCGGTGCATACCGCAGCTGTTCAGCATCCTCTCTACACGGTGTCTCCAGATTCGAATGCGACCATCGTGGTGTTGCAGAAAGATGCGTGACTCTTCAGTAAAGACAACTTCATTCCATTCTGCCGCCCACATCCTTCTTTCATCGCACCATTGGCGGTGGATACGCCTGTGGTTCTGCGTCAAGAGTAGACCAAGCAATGGACGTCTTGCGGACAGACAACTCTGCTGTAAACGGCGTCGAATGGTACGCACAGACATTTATTGATGCGTTACAGACTCAATGTGCTGTGCTATGGTTCGTGATGTGACTGAGCGATTCGTCACTGCCATGCGCACAATTTGCCTATCCTCACGTGAAGTGGTGCACTGATGTGGATGCGATCGACCACGTCGGTCCGTTGTACCCTCCTGCATTCAACGGTCACACATCCGCATTACAGTTGTTTGGTTTCGTCCAACACGACTACCGATTTCCCTGAAAGATAATCCACAATCTCGGTAGGCCAATATCCTTCCTCTGTCGAACTCGGATACTTGATCAAAAGCTGATCGCTGTTTTCTACGAGACGTAACTGATCGTTTTTTGAAAAATCCTCAAGGAAAACACAATTGCCAAACTTTAAATCGTCGAAATCTCCAAGCCTTAAATAGCGCTTTGAGGTGGCGCCACAGGCGTGCGTGATGTGTGTCTGCGCTGAAATTCTAATCATTTGCATATCTCACCTCCTCTACTGTAAATTTCATGTTATTTGCGTGCTTCATTCAGGGTGTTGCATTTAGGCTGGGCAGCAGAGTAATTAGCAGGGACAGACATCCTTTGATTATGTCATTACACATTAAGAAAGGTGGAGGGGAAAGTGGGTAGAAATTATGGTGTCAACCTCTTCGCTTAATCGTGGTTAAAAATAACGAGGTGTTGCGGACTGTATTAACTAGAACTTTGGTTTGAAACAGGAAGCATTGAATGAGTTGGTATTTACAATTTATACCGTTGACTCAATTCGCCAAATAAAATGATGTCGCTAATTCAAATTTTTTTTTCCTAGGAAGCGGTTATTATACTCTTTGTTATGTAACAATCAAAGGGAACTGTATTTCATAATTGGCTGCCTTTTACGACATTTGGCAATGTCATTGAATCTAAAGAGATTAATCAATAGTATAATATGTACGTACCAAGTTACTTTTAAGCTTAAATGAGGTAAACTCCTCAGTCAATTCAGATATTTTCATGCTTTTAATATTGTTTTTTTAAAATACTATTCTTACAAGCAGATTTGTGCTTTTCATTACAAAAATTTGTGGTTGGATCTCAAGCTAGCCTCTTGATTTGTCGATAAAAAACTAACGCAAAATCATGCAGATATTTTCGTGCCAAGTTAACAACCTTGCAGACGTTGGAGAAAATTTAACCCTACCCTGACAGTTTTTTTACAAGTTTTCGGACAACACACAATGGGGTATTAGTATCAAAAAGCTGGCAAAACCCTAATTTTTTTGATTCAAGATTGATCCATTATAATAAGCTAAGGGTTATAGCACAGTAGAATAGTATAGGGGACATATTTATCTAAATCTGTAAAACTTTTAGCCTATGCTGATGATATTGATATAATTGCTCGTACCCTCCCTGCTCTGGAAGAGTCATTTCTTGCCCTTAAGATTGTAGCAAGTTGAATGGGTTTTGTTATAAATGAAGAAAAAAAAAGACTAAATATGTATTATTCTCAAAAGAGATATAATCCTAATCATTTTCTTGAAATAGATTCATATAAAATTGAAACAATTAAAAGCTTTATCTACCAAGGATCAATTATTACCTCTCATAACAGAATATCTTATAAATTCCAGAATCGATTAAGCTTAGCAAATAAGGCTTTTTATGGACTGAGGAAGTTTTTAAAATCTAAGTTTCTTTCAAGAAACACAAAATTTTTAATTTACAAAATTCTTATTGGATCAGTTGTGACATCTGAGACATCATCTGTGACAATAACAAAAAATGGAAGAAAATCAAATAGCATCCTTCGAGAGAAAAATACTTCGAAGTATTTTTTGGAGGTATAAATGAAAAATAAATAGCTGGAGAAGATATAACTTTGAATTATATAGATTTTATAAGCAACCTGACTTCATTAAACGCATAAAAATAAAGTAGAAATAATTGGATTAGCCCATATAATTCGAATGCCGGATGATAATGTCGTCAAAAAGATACTACAGTTCAAAGTCCTCGGATTCGAAAGTGTGGCAGACCAAGGCTGAGATGGACAGACTCTGTAGAGCCAGTTTTTATGACTATAAATGAAAAAAACTTGGAGAACGAAGGTATAAATGAGAGGTCAATGTGGAGGAGACTTAAAAAGAAGGCCCACGCGGGGTTGTCTTGCCATATATGATGATGGCACAGTAGATGGTGCAGACAACGGCAGCTATTGTGGAAAGCTAAATTAGGCAGACAAATCACAGTTTCAGTCGGAATCTCGCCTTCGCTTACGTTACATGATGAATTTTTTTGCATTTTAAGAAAGAGGGCCGTTTCCATCAACTTTTAAGTGATCTAGTGAGTGATTCATTAACAATTTTCAAGCAGAAGTATTCACTTTGTTATTAACTTTTTACAATAAGTTAATGAATAATGTTTAGTCCTTGTTTTTACTTGTGATATGTAGTGATAAATTATTCCAATTTTTTTCAAGGAAAAAATTTCATAAATTAGTATATTTGTTATGTTTTTGACCTCGTCCGAGTGAAAGATTAAAAGTAAACCTATTAAACGCATCTTATGATATTACATTAAAATGAAAAAGTAGCAAATGTCGGGCGTTTTATTTGTTTGTGATTTTTTAAAAAATGTGTGGGTAACACACAACGCAAATTTATAGCTTTGGACTTCTTCCTATTTTCGTGTCTTTTACTCTTTCTCTGATGTTTAATAAAACCATTTGGCGCAATATCATTGTCCTATGAAACAAACAGACAAGAAACTAGAGTATTTGGAAGACTATTTATATGAAATTACCAAATGTGAATGTCGAAGCATAAACTGTCCTATTTTAAATTTGATTTTAAGAGAAAATGCAAGTCTGCCTACAAGAAAACAGCCGTCTTTGAAAGAAGAATTAACCATTGGTAACAAGGTACTATTGCTTTGCCAATGGTGACATTATCTTTATTGTTAAATGATAGTCGACGACAAAATTTTTCTTGGAATCTAGCGACAGCACGAAAAGGAGAAGAAGACTTGCAACAAATAAACTCAAAGCGATTAACATTTGTGGCTTTAAATGACTAAAAGAGCCACTGGTTTCCCTAGAAACTCCCAATATTTTAAAGGAAATAATGAAATCCTTTAAATTGAGGAATAAATGTGAGAAATCTTTTACTGAAACATAACATATAACGCAGCTTTCGGCTATACAGGTTTTATCTAAACACGGAAGGCAAATTTCACTAGAAGACATAATATTGTGAGAAAAGTGCACAAACAGCGCTCTCAGCGTTATTCTATGCTTTAAGGTATCCGACTGGTTGCGACAACTTTTTTTTTTAAAAAAAAAAGATATGGGGATTTTTTTGTTATTTTTAGACATGTTTAGTGCATTTTAAGAAAATTGTGCTAAAATTCAGAAGAGAAAAAGAAATTATTATTGCTGAAATGGGAAAAAATAGGTAAAAATTGACAAAAAATAGCATAAGCGTGGCCCATTCTGCACCAAAGGTTTATGAACAAATTTTCAATTTTTTTCAATCTTATGTGTTGCTATATTATTCAATTTTGAAATGACCTTCAGGATAAGAGAAATTTTCTTTTTTACAAAATCTAGAGCACTTTATCTCGGTTACTATATGAAAATGCTTAAAAAGACAGTGATTATATTCACATAAGGGATTACAAATTTTGTAATAAAACAGTGATTAATAAATCTGAAGGTTAAAACAATTCTACTATTATACAGAACTTACAGAAAAAATTTCAGTTAAATATGTTCAAAATTTTTTGAGCAATCGCTGACCCCGTTTGATTATTTTAAAAAAATCACATTTCGAGTAAAACGCGTTTTAAAGTCTGACAAAGTCTTGCTTAAAGTAATGGCATCTGCTTTTACTAAAACATTTGTAGTTTTTTTTCTAATGAACGGAACATGATAAACTTGGTATTTTTATAAAGCTAATAAGATGGCCCATAAAATAAAATCATAAAAAAATTTATCAGTTTTTGGGAAACTTCATAGTTGTGGGGTAGTCGGATACCTTAAGAAACAGTGTTATCCTACATGTGCACATGTAAAACTGAAAGATATCCTAGACTAGGGATGGCGGACCTTTTTGAGACGTGCGTAAAATTTTTAGCACTAACTCGCACTAACTAACTCGCTCTAATTTAGCACTAACTAAATTTAGCACTAACTCGTGGGTCACTAATGCCCATTTGCACCAGAGTTAAGTTTAAAAAATTTTAACTGAGTATTTTAAAACATAACATCTTTAAAATCCAATTGGCTTATCAGGTAAAACTGGGCGTGGTTTGACGATTTAAAAAGTGTTAGTGGGGTTAAAAATTCTTAAGTGCTTGGCGCAGTTGGCAATAAGTGTTTGACTGAGCAAGGAGTAACGAAAATTACATACAATATATATAATGAAATATTTATTAGTATATATACACATATACACTGGTGTTCAAAAGTCAAGCATAATTGATAATTATGTGAATAAAGAAGGAACTGTAAATCAGAATGGCGGGAAACGTGATATGCGAGTGTAAAATGGTTATAAATAAGGAAGCAAATCAAAAGAATGATAATAATTATTTTTATTATCTAAAGTAGCAGTTTGAAAGAAAACTGAGCATAGCAAGGATTCACACTTTAAAGAAAAAATGAAAGAAAACATTAAATAAAATACTGATGCTGCAGTTTAATAAGGCGTGTGGTCACCTCTGACAGCCAGGCACGCTGCACAGCGATTTACCATACTTGCTATGAGATGATGAATGAGTTGTGGGCTCAAACGTTCCAAGTTTCTTGGAGAGCTCTCTTCAGTTCTGTAACGGAGCTTGGTGAGTGCGAAAGAGCTGCAATTTGTCTCCAGATCATATCCATACATGCTGGATAGGATTTAAATCAGGGGAGTTCGCAAGCCACGACATGAGCTGGATGTTTTCTGTTTCAAGGAAGTCATCAATCAGCACCGCTCGGTGACATGGCGCATTATCATCCATGAATATGAAGTCAGGCCAACAGCACCTCGAAACAAGCGAACATAAGACTCAAGAACTTCGTCTCTGTATCTTTGAGCAGTCACAGACCCCGTGTCAAGGAAATGGAGGTCTGTGCGGCCGTCCATCATGATGCCTGCCTATACCATTACTCCCCTTGATGGAAAATGATGTCTTTCCGTTATGTTTCTTGGTTCAAAACGTGTTCCACGTTCTCTCCATATCGTTGCTCGCCGAGAATCACTACTCAGACTAAACCGGGACTCGTCACTGAACATCACATTAGCTCACTCTCGCACACTCCAATGTTGATATTTCAAATTCCAGTTCAAACGAGCGCGTTTATGCGCAAACGTGAGGGGAATGCAAACTGCTGGTCTTCTGGCATGCAGGCCAGCATGGTTGAGTCTCCTGTAAACAGTTTGTCTCGAAATTCGTATTCCTGTTGCGACTGTGAGCGCCGAACCCAGTGCTCTGGCAGTACTGCCCCTCTGACGTCGCTCACTTATTACCAGATATTGGTCTTGGCGAGGGGTTATGACTCTTGGTCGACCTGATACTGATTGTCGGTAACATCTCCCGTTCTTTGAAACCTCTGCCACAGTCTTGAGATCACAGACTGGTCCACATTCAGAATTCGAGACACTTCGGTTTGTGATCATGAGGATTCCAGCATTCCAACGATTCTTCCTTTCGTAAACGTGTCCAATTGGCGTCTTTGTGCCATCATTCACCTTGTTTGATGGTTAACAACTTTCCTTCACACAGAAGTTGCACGAAACTTGTCTGAACTGCCTATGCTGCGTGAATCGGTTTCTCCGCGTTCCGACATGAGCCGGTGTTTCGCGCAGGACGTAGTCGACTGAGAAGTTTTGCAGAAACCCAATGTTTCTTCTTCACCGAATTAAAATCCGCAAGAAAAATTTGGAATAATTTTACGAATGGTTACTCCCTTTTTTTCGCATTTTGCGTTTTATGCTTAACTTTTGGACACCAGTGTATATGTATAACAAAATTGATTATAAAGTATTTAAAGAGAAATCTGTTGATGTTTATTTTCAGATAGTTTTTTAATATTCGGTTCAAGTTTCGTATTCATTAGTTTAATGCATTTCGTTAAACTAATGTATACGATCCCTGTCAGGTCTATTTCTATTAGAAGATTTTACAAAGTTCATTGAAGAAAACAATTTTTCACACGAATATGTATACCCAAACATCATTAAAAGAGCATTAAATAATTATTTCTTTGATATAAATTACTGGTAAAGAGTCCCAACGTTTAATATATAATATTTTCAATTTTTACTGTAAGATTAATACTATCTGCATTACTTTCATACAAATATCCTTTTACCTCAGAAATTAAGTTTTCAAATTTTGTTTTCCACACTACTCTGCTTCGAAATTCAACTGAATTGAACAGGTCTCGTCCGCGTCACCTGACCATGGTTCAAAATTACGCGGACCGTCGCCAAAAAACCCTCTTGTAGCTGAACACTCAACTGAATCCATTTCTAAACTATCAATATCTAGTTACATAAACTCGGCAACTCCACATTGTTTCAAATTCTGTTTTGTATGTATATTAAAATAAAATGAAATGTATTTTCCAAACTTTTAAATTGATTGATTCTCTCTTCAAAAGCTTGTTTTATTTCCTGCATAATCATTAAATATTTTTATATGCATTTTCTTGAATGTCAACGGAATTTTCAAAAATTATTGTGTTTCGAAAATGTTTCTGTAATTGAGGAAAATATTTCATGATTTTCATTTTCAAATCCTTAGTAAAGATGTCAAGTTTTGTCATAAATATTTTAATATTTTCAAACATCGTTAAAACATTTAATCCATATATTTGAAGCTTTTTATTCAGTTCATTAAAATGCTACTGATGTCGCATAAAAACATTAAATTATTTAAACAATGCATATTGGATAATTCATCGAAACTATTGTTTTTTTTTCAATTAAATCAACGAAACCCTTTTCCACAGAAACTATCAGGATTTTCCTTACAGCAGCTTCACAAGAAAGTATCCAAGAACGTGTTCGAGAAGTTAGCTCGGGTGATTTCTAGTAATTTTTCTTTTAAAAAATATCTATGTACAATTTTCAAAAAAAAAAAAAATGTTATACAATAAACTTGCTCTGTATCTTCTTTGTTTTAGATATGAAATAAGTAATTTCATTGTTTTGTGTTGGATACAATATGTAATTATATAATTTTTTGTTTGACAAAATTTTAATTTCTGTATGTGATATTGTAGTTTGTGATTGCGGCGAGAATTCGATTTGTACATTCGTCGTAGGAAATAAGGCGTGCGACTGTCTTCCCGGTTACAGCATGGATGCCGAAATGGGGGTTTGCACAGGTGAGAATGTTTTTCCTTTCTGAAATGAAAGCCTTAATGTGCAATTTTGATTCTTAAATAAAGGGTGAATTGCTGAAATTTAGTTCCGATATTTCAATCCGACGTCAATGTACAGATGACTTTCACAGTTAGTTGCATTTTTTGAATTTTAAGGTTAATTAAAAACATAAGAATTGTTTTCATCATCTGAAAAAAATAAAATGGTATTTTTTGTTAAGAGAAACTTTGAATCGGAGAATCTGATTCATTCTTTTTCAATTCTGTGGAATCAGCATTCCTATTGTACAATTATTTAATGAAATTAATCTTATTTCAGTCAAATAGGAATTTAAAATTCGCAAGAATAAATATACACGTCAAAGTAAAGTCCCAATTTTTAAAATAAAGAAATAGTATTAATAAATGCATGGGAAGTAGGCCTTTTTCGTATAAGCTTCGAAGTTATACAACCTTTTCAGGATATTTTTTGATAAAGTGTTATTTCTTATTTGTGCATTGAAATTTGTAAGAATATTTATATTTTTTAATTTGTATGTATTTTTAAGAATTTAACGGCGCTAGAAGTCAAGAAATACTTAATTTTTTAAAATTTATTTGCTTGAATACATGAACATTTTTTTATGAACCCACTGGTTCATCCGGGGGCAAGATGTTGTAAATTAGGGACCGGGTTATCTGAGTAGGTGGAGCTTAGTTGACACCCCGCTCAGAACCCACGTGGTCTATATCTCGATAGAAACCATATGTAACGGATTCTGTCTCAGTTAAAATCTTAAACTTGGCTTCAGCATAACTAGACATGCTGTTGTTTACTCCTACATTTAAATCGGACTCGTAATTCTTGGCTTCGGCGTTCTAGATTGCCGTTGTTTACTAGGATTTTTATCTTGAATACTAGAATTCTCTTTAGTTTCAGTCTAATTAATGCAATGGTTTAATTTGTTAAAGATTGTTAAGTTTATTGTTGAAAGTTTGTTACCAATAAATCCAGGAAAAGACATTCTAGGACTCTAGTATTATTTCCAGGACTCCAGAATTATTATTATTATTATTTGATAACACCACACACACGCAACCGGTAACCACCACAAACCACTGACAATAAAGTGCGGTTCTGTAACATTAACGCAGATGAAATATTAACGAAAGTTACCTTACTGTCCTTCGAAATAGTCACCTACCATTACTATGCACCGCTGAAATTTGCTGTTCATGTCCTGGAATTTTTGCAAGAAGTCTTCTTTCCAGGATAGAATTCAAAAGCCACGTCACGTTTCGTTGGATGGCAGAAATATCGTCAAATCTCTTTCCTTTCAAAACGAGTTTGAGTCGTGGGAATAAGTCTGGAGGATTGAGATTTGACTACTATGGATGTTAAATTTGAAACCCCTTCTCCCCTTTTTTGCTAAGAACGGTTTGACGATATTGGCTGTGTGAGGGCGAGCATTATTGTGAACAAAAAATCATGAGCCTTGGGTGCGTACTGGAGTCGTAGACGCGTAGACGTTTCATGAAACGAATCAAAATTTGAATGTACTTTTGCAACATTCATCGTCTTTCCTTCAGATAGAAATTCCTTGTGGATAATATTTGACTATCAAACAAATAATATAAAAAAAATTTTAAGTCAATTACTATTCAGGTCAACAAAGACAATTTTTATTTTAGTTACTCTTTATTAAATAGTTACAATTAATATAAATATGTACATACATATGACAGAATCACAATATTAAGTGACAAAATAGAAAGTGACATTTCTTGCAATTTTCCATTTTCCTTTCTATGTAGGGTATTAAACTATTTTCGTGTGTTTGTTACTATTTATTCATCAACTAAATTTAATTATGCTATAAATAGTATAGTAAAAAGAAATCACATTCTCAAAAATTACGCCATCCCAGGTGGGATTCGAACCCACGACTTTTAGATTAGAAGCCCAACGAGCTATCCATTGCGCAACTGGAACATAACGAATGATTTCCCTTTCAAATGCTGTTAGGCTATTATTTTTGTTTGTTACTATTTAATAATTTTTAATGTAAGTAATGAATTAATATTTGAAAAAACTGTATTAACATGAAGTATTATCGATAACAAGTTTAAAAAATGTATTTGAACTGAATGGTGAATAGAAAGCATTTGATTAATGATAAAATATTTTATATATATATATATATATTGTATATATAAGGAGAGAGAGAGAATTAATAGTAGGAATTGAAAAAGGCGATGAACATCGTTTTGATGCGGTATTTTTCTGCTCTGACCTTTTTCTGTCGAGGTGATGCAGGAGAACGCAATTCCGTGCTTTGCCGTTTCGTTTCAGGGTCTTGCCTGGGGCACTTAGTCCTTAAGACACCAGGAAGTTTCTTTCGGTATTTTGCCAAGCTTAAAACAAAATTATAAAGTCTAAGTTAAGAACCAACGCACTAAACAAGCAGTTTGCAAAATTTTTATACGGAATACTAACGATGCTCAACTGAATAACGGTGGGGGCAGCTAGTCAACAACTGCCGCTACGCATGTGCATCGTCTTGGTTCGGAAGTGTTTCCAGATCACCCGTTCTGTCTTCATTCAACGAACTTTATTGTCAGAGGTTGTATAATTGTCAAATTCGATCGATCGTAAGGACGAAATATGAAATGTACCTGTGTCTTCCATTCAAAGTTTATACAACTAAATCAATAACTTTTTAAATGAAATTAAATTTTATTGCCAGAAGCATATATTCAAAACTGCGAGATAAATAATAATACATTCTATTAAATTATCTGATCTGTGGACAATAGTTTGACACATTTGGTTAGATTTTCAAAGAGCAGACGATTTTTACAAATTATCTCAGATCATAATATTACTTTATAAAATGTCTACAAACAGATAAATAATTATAATATAAAGATATACAAATTTACTGAATGCCAATATGATAAATTTTTTAGTGTTCCACCATTTAATTCACTTGATTTCAAAGTCGTACTAGAGAAGTAATGTTCTAATAATGACAGCGATTTCTGCAAATAGTACGCTAGTACAAAAAAAAGTTGGTATATGTTTAGTCCGCCAACAGTAAATTGTTGAAGAATTTACGCCAAAGATTATTTGCTAAATTAGCTGAATTTAAATTACATTTCAGAACTTAAGTTCCAATATTTTAATCAAAAATATACACTTAAATAACTAACCAGTTCAACAACAATTATATACAGGTGGTGGTCCGTCTGTTTTTCAACTCCTATTAGTTCTCACACTCCCTATGTATTTGTAATGTCTCGACAGGGTAGCGTTAATAGTCACACAGCTAATTGTTAAGCGACACTTTATTTCAGGATTAAATATTTACTCTCTATAATTCAAAATTATAATGTTAAAGAATACAACCACGTTCGCTGTGAAAGGGACTGACCTATTCAGAGGTCAGTCCGGGTATGCCCAACCGTTATGCTGCTGCCTCCCAACTTCATCGGTAAATAATTTCCAAAGTTCCTTTTTCTGTCAGATTTCATTCGTCGGTCCTTGAGCGTGACTCCTTCCACAAACTCAATATGTGGGGAGAGATGATTTCGTCAGTTCATTGAGATCAAGAAGTCGAGCGTCAAAGTTCTTTGTTCCCGAGGCCCGCAAAAACCAAAATTTCGAATAGCGGAAAAATTGGTCAGCCCATCAAGATGAAGAAAGCAAGAAAAGAGTCCCTCTCCTATTCCGAACCGACCCTCTTAAACTCCAGGGGTGGGTCACTTTCGTGCCTCTCGCCACATCTCATTGCACTCCAGGAATTTATACCCGGATCCCCCGACCTCATTCGACTCCATTGGTGCGGGTGATTGGACCTCTTCCGACACGGGCTGGTATCCAACATCTGGAGGCGAAAATTCGTCCGGTCAAATTTTCGTTGAGTGTGCTTCTGTCACTATCCTTGGCACCTCTGTTCAAATTGGCTGCGTCAGTAAGATAGGGGAACCCTACACAAAAAGGTTATAACTTGTAGCTTCCTTCCTATTGATAGTTTGGACCAACAGGCATCTGTAACTCGCTAAGAAAAAAAAACGTGGCTACTTCAAAAATATTCTATAAGACAGTTCGCACGTTTTATGCCCCCGGAAAAAGGAACGAACCACAGGTGCTTTTTATGGAAACACAATGTCCCATTTGGTCAACTGACCCTCCATACATCCATCTTGACATGTGTAGATGGGGTTTCTGCTAATGAGCCGACGTTACAATATATGCATTTATATATCTTGTTCAAATTTTTTCAATCGTTAATAAAATACTTTTTATTTATCCATTCAATTTCAAATACATTTTTTAAGCTTTTAGTGGATGACACTTGATGTTAATACAGTTTTTTCAAATATTAATTCATTAATTAAATTTAATTCTTTTTTTGTTTGTTTAAGAGAGAAATTTCAGTCGATATTATTCCTCTAGAGGGTAGCACCCTTGGACAAAAGAGCTTTTGTTAAAATTATGATGAAGATTTAACTTAACCTGAATATTCATATGCTAGCTAGACATCAGCAATCCTTTTCCACTGGTTTTAAGATAAATTCTTACCTATGATATTCAATTTTTATTAAAAAATGTAATTACAAATTTAGTATGGCTAAAAAGATTTTAATGTTAATTTAAAATGTATTTTGCCACTTAATATTATATTATATTAACTGTAATTATTTAATGAGAAGTAGCTAAAATACAATTTTTATTTGTAACCTAAGTAGAAATTGACTTTAACTTTTTTATATTACTTGTTAAATAGACATATTGCCCTTTTAACACAATTTTAACAGAATGATATCTTAGCTTTGGAAGTACTACACTCCATTTTTGTATTTGTTTCTTATGCCATCTGATCTCGACTGTATCAGATCCAGCTCAACGAAATTGATCAGGACAAGGGGCTTGATGCACGCCTGCCGTAGCCTTGAACACCATACAGGTGACAGTAGGATTTAGCTCAATTCCACTTCAATTTTGAGGGAGAATAAATACCATGGGGGGGGAAGGTCAGGGGCCTCCTACTTTTCTTCCGCTTCAACCAACCTCACAAGAGGACTTGCAGCTTCTCGGAGTATCCCCCTGTCGCAAAGGCACTATACATTTACACACATCCATGCCTTCTCCGGGATTTGAATCCAGGCCTTGCGGCATGCCAGTCGACGTCGCTAACCAATTTACCTGGTAGGCGACACGGTCTCTTCCGAAAAAGACGGATTTCAATCAGTTTTTGCGAGAAATACGTGGACAATAAAACTCTACTTAACTACAAAAACAATGATCCCTAGCAATCACGGCAACAATTTTGGATGTATGTTCATCACGATATTTAGATCATGTGAGCGAGCTCGTAGCCAGGGTTGTCGAGTCACAAGTCCGGAGCCTTGTGCCACTGATACTATGCCATGTGGAATGATCAATGCACGTTAAATCTGTCGAGGCTCAAAGTCTCCACTCCTTTGGCGTGGCGTGGATGTTTCGAGAGGAAGGTGTGAGCTCAGGTGTCATCCTCGTCACTTCACCACAGCTCAAAATTACGAGGTCTGTCGCCAACAGCCCTTATCTTGCTTCACAATGCGACGTAAATTAAATAAAATCAAATAATAGCGTTTGGCGACAGTTTTTTTCGTTTGACGAAAATGGTCGATGGATGAATGCATAAGTACCAAACATTTTCACTAATCTAATAATGAAAGGTTACTCCTACTTCTCCCTTGCCACTCCTGTCTTCTCTCAGACCCGGTTAGATGCATGGGAAGAGCTGAATAATCAGTCGACATGATTCATTCTAATTATTTACTGTCACAATATATCAAACAAGCACAATAATAATCTAATTAAGAATAATGCTCAGCAAGCAGAGCGCGGAGGTGAGACTCGTTAGCCTGGGGATAATATTACGAACCCCCAACTGATTCCACGATATCTTATACAAGCTCAATATCAATTACGCCGTGCACTAATAAGCTAAACTTCTATTTAAATAAGTATCACGTTACCTGTACTCTTATGGAGTCGATTCCTACAGGTGAGGCATAGAACGCTAATCCTCTTATCCGGATTTAATCATCGTCGAGTGATCCTCTCTTAGAATTCTTCAATTGATACTTAGATTTGCACTTTAATAATTCAATTCTCCACTCACTAACTAACTAACTCTTCAAACTAGCGCGCGAATCAGAATTTATATAATAAACTTAATTCCCAAAATCACATTTTCTCACTTCGGTGAAAGTTGGTTGAATTAAATATTGCCCTTAAAGAGTACCCAAGGAGTTAGTTAAGGAACCGTATAGACCCGTCACAATCTGTTCTTTTGTTTATTAAGTAATGAAAACTGCATCATCGAGAATAACCACACTTTCCTACAGAGAAGAGATTAATGCGCTAAATGCGATAGCTTACATGTATTAAAATTTTTTTTTACCTATTCTATAAGCTCCCAGAATTTTAAACTCTCAAGTGTTATACGCCTTTTTAACATGCTTTACAACTCTTATTACTATCGTGCATCCGATTGAAGTGATGAGAATATGATATATCAATTTCAATTGTGATTCAAATTGATTTTAACATTTTTTTTTCCAGAATGTGACTGTGGACCTAACAGCCTTTGTTCTTTCTTTCGTGGAGAGAAAAAATGTAATTGCAATGAAGGATACCAAGAAAATTATGGTAAATGCGAAGGTAAGTGAATGTTACTGCATATTCAACATTGAAAATGCAACACCAAGATAGAGAGTCAACACTGTATGTTGTAGCACCACAGCAAAATACAAAGCGTCAAGGTACATAGCCAATTAATGTACGAGTGAGTGTCTATTATCTCCTCGCAAGGGCTATATTAAACACGGATGTCATCATTTTTTTTATCGGAGTCAAGTGTCGATGGGGACAGCACCTCCCTCTTCTGACTTCTACACCATTCCAACGGGTAAGAGAGTGAATATTAACGCCACACTGTTCAGCTACTCGAGGGCCTTTGGTGAGGAACCTCACAATTTTTGAACCATGGTCGACGCGGACGTCACCTGAGTTGGCACCCCTGTCCTAGCTTCCCCACCACACCAACGGAGAAAATCAGAATAGAAAAATATTCGCCATAGACCCCTAATAAACCTAGAATACTATAGACAGTTTTTAAACTTCCATTGACCCCAAAGAGATCTATGGAAGGGTTGTCCATTCGAAGTTCCTGTGTTATGATTTCATCGTTATCTAATGATCCTAAGTTTCAAGATGACCGCGGTAGTCGAGTGATGATCGTGAGCCCGTGGATGACGTTATTTCTTTCGACTCATGAGTTTGAGTCTTCATGTCATTAAAGAGAGGTCTGTAGGGACTTACTCACAGAGAGGGACTTTCTCACACTAAAGAGGGACTTACTGTAGAGTGACTTTCCCACGCTAAAATTTTCGAGTCAAAGTCTTCAGGGTAGCATGGTAAAGAAGTTTGAAAAGTTGGGTGCCGGCTCATCATTCATGTCACTTGACGAGGCTCAAAATGAGGAGTTTCGTCACCAATGGGGTTCGTGTTGCTTCGGAGTGGGACTTAACTAAAGCCAAGCAAATCAAATGGGATGGTTTTAAATAATTCTTCGAGTCAAGTTCCCTCCCATCAGCCCTCGCAATACCTTGAATTGCAGTCAGTCGGTCAGACACACAGTCAACTCATTTCAATAACTTTTCTCAATGAAATTGTGCTCCATCTGAGTTACATAATTGTTCATCAAATGTTTTTTTTAAAACGAAGCATTTTAGCAACGCTTTAGCTTTCCTGATCAAAAGAGATACATTTTTACGCCAACTTGCTTTGAGGCGACTCAGTAAATGCCACCCTATTGGACTGCTTGTCATGTGTTCTTAATCTTGAGGCGTTTGGCTGGGACGATGAAAACGTCAGAATGACCAGGGTTTGCAAATCAGCGGCAACATCTATGACGACGCGGTTTGAGTTTCACTGATGACTCACCCTTGAAGAAAAAGGCTGGTGTAGGTTACATCGGTCGAGACTCAATTCCATTGGTGTGAAAGCTCGGAGAAGGGTGCTCAGGTGTTGTCCTCGTCTTATGACCGAAGCTCATAATTATCAGGTCCTTCACTAATACGTATTCTTTGCTTGCTTTAAAGTGCAATGTCAATATAACCCCCCCCCCTCTATGATGACGTAATTCAGATCTTGTCGTATCATGTGATAAATGTCTAGTCTTTAATGTAAAAAAAAAAAATGTTCTTTTTTTAAATTTTTATTATCAAAATGGTATCTACTTAAAACGCAGCGATTCTCAATCACTGTGCCCCGGCACTTTTGTGCGCCACTAAATTCTTGAAGTGTGCCGCCAATTTTTTTTAAAAATTACTAATTATACTTTGAGAAAAAAAATAAAACTCGAATCGAATCACTCGGCCATTTTATTGAATATAACTAAGGTTATTCGTGGTATATTTAACGTATCCTTTCGTGGATAGATGGATATAAAAAAACTTTGTGATTGGATTCGTAATCCCATTTAAGATAACGGATATATCTGTATACGAATAATTCTGTATGAAAAGGAAAAAAGTAATTTTGCTCTGTTGTAATTGAG
>BMAO01007781.1:0-34981 GCA_019973975.1 Trichonephila clavata
ACGCGTCTCATCCTACTCAATTGTTCACAATGGATTCTTCTCCAGAGTATGATGATTTTATTGACATGTTCAATTTACCAGCACCTGTTTCACCTTTACACCCACTCCAGTGGCTTTCTCCATCCCATGAGCCATCTCAAGAGGATTCCATGATTTATGAATCTTTACCTGAACCACCTATGGTACCTGAACAATTCATTGAGTCTCGACAACGAATGGAATTTCAAGAATCCTCTGATTCCGTGGAATCACCGGTTGCACCTGAACCAATTGTTTCTTCTCCTGTTCGGAAGGTAGCTTCACCTGTGCATACGATAGCTACACCTGTGCGAAAGATGGATTCACCAAGGCAAAGGTCAAATTCACCTGTAAAAAAGATGGATTCCTCAAAGCGAAAGATGGATTCCCCAAGGCAAAGGTCAAATTCACCAAAGCGACGGGCAGATTCACCTGTGAGAAAGGTAGCTTCCATCATTCAACGAGATTTTCGACGAAACGAGAAAGGGCCCCGAGATCCTAGGTTGCATCGCAGACCCGATTTCAGACCACCCTATCGTAGACCTGATTTTAGACCCAGGCGACCCCCGTATGCCCATCGATTGATTCCCACGTCTCATGTGTCGGCTCAAGTGTTTTTTCACAGCCAAGGTTTGGCCGTGTTGTGTCTCCGAGATGAGGGATTCACGCTCACCAACGGTGTCGTCTCGTATGCCTTGGATCGGCAATGTCCCAACGAACTATTTAAATATTTGCATTACCTCAATGTCGGTACCATTTGTGTGACGGATCATCAATCCAAGCTCAAATTTAAAGAATTTCAAGCGAATTGGAGCTCAGCCAGTCCGTTCAAAAGGATCCCTGTGATGCTGTTAAATGCCAACGAACGAAACAGGGGGGAATGTCCCTTTTGTAACGAAATACATTGTCATCGTTGGGTGGCCGTGCAAGGCATGTGCGCCATCTTGCATCAACCCATCAATCCCATTTTTCATTCGTGAGCAAGATTGGTGACTGCAAGCTCCGCCCACATCCTGTCTGAAACGTATAAAAGGAGAGCTCGTTGGGACGCTTCAAATCAGTCGTCTCTCGACTCGCCAGCAGCATGGACGCAATCGATGCCTTCCCAGAGCACCTATCCAGCACCGTGGTACCAGTGACCTTACCTGAGAAAATCGAGACGTTGGAATATGCAGCTCGACAGGGCCTCGTCAAAGCATTCATCCTGTATCAGGAGATGGCCACGAAACGTGTGTTTGTCATGTTTTGTAACGATAGTTGGCATTGCAGACGATCGTATATGGACAATTTCAAGCGGGCCGTGTTGGCGGCGAGGATCCAAAATCCCTTTGAACCCGATGAGATGACGTGGGATAAGGTGTCGCAAGGCTTAATGAGAAATCCCGATCGACCGCTGAAGAATACGGACAAACGGATGGGATTCATGCACCAAAACATGTTTATCGTCAAAACTGGATTTACCTTTGGATTTCGCACCGTGAAACCGGGAGAGATTCATTTGATCCAAACAACCCATGTGCCTATGCTAATGTACGAACTGCCCTCCTCCAGTTTAAAGCATCAAAGCAAACTCAATCTGTATAGGAGGAGTTTTGAGCCATTTGACCAAATGCTCTATCATCGCAAAGTGTTGGAGCCCCATACGGCGTATCCCATCCCGGCAGGAACTCATTATATTTTACTCACAGTGCAAAAGACCGTATTTGGGGTGGACATTATTCCCGAAACTATTCTTCCTCAACTCGTTCAGAGCGGATTCAACCTGGGGGATTTCCGAAAGGTGAACCGATATGACCAAAAAGCCTACAAACTGCCTCCTCCGACCCCGGCTCATGGTGAGACGAGCAAGCGACCTTTGGAGGAAGAGGTGTATCCTCCCTCCAAGAAACATTTTAGGATTCCAAAAAAATCCCACAAAATACTCATTACACCGGTCGTGCGACCCCCTGTAATGATTGCCAGACCTGCCTTGGCTGCTCCTCAACCCGTGTCCATTCCACCTCAAAAGATTCAATTACCAGAGCCACCTGTGCAGATTCAATTACCAGAGCCACCTGTGCAGATTCAATTACCAGAGCCACCTGTGCAGATTCAATTACCAGAGCCACCTGTGCAGATTCGATTACCTCAGCAGACTCGTAAACCAGAGCCACCTGTGCAGATCCAGTTTCCAGATCCACCTTTGTCTCAATCACCTCAGCAGATCCAGTTTCCAGATCCACCTGTCCAGTTTCCACCTCAGCAGATCCAGTTTCCAGATCCACCTGTGGAGACCTCGTTTGACCATTTAATGTCAAACGTATTTGGAGACTGCTTGGGGCCTGAACAAGTGATGGAAGCCCCCCCAGCCCATGCACAAGAACCCCAGCTGATTCATACGGTGCCTTCCCTCTTTGATCCAAATAATGACATTATATCATTTTTGGACCATTTTGAAGAGGGGTTGGCCATGGAACAGCCGGAAGCACCCCTGGATTTGACAATGCCCAGAATGAACCCTATGAAAAGATACACTGTTGGGTTTAAAGTGACAGAACCTCTAAATTTGTGTTGCAAATAAATCTTGGCAGTTGTGTATGTAATATATTGTAAATAATGATTGTTTTGTACATAATTTTTTGTAAATAAAAAAATTGTTTTATGGAAACAAGTCTGATTTTTTTGTCCAAAAAAATACCAACCTTGACACATTACACAAGAGGATGTAAAAAAAATGGTTTCGGTACAAAATTTATTGGACCAGTGTCGTTCTCGCACTACGATTGTTTTTGGAAATCTGGGTCGGTGGCCGGATCGAGTTACATATTTCGAGCAAGACTATCCTTACACCATTATTTTTGAGCCCAATTTTGGTGTGCACGTTCCTCGGTCGTTTGGAAAAACAGTGGTCGTGTTTACGAGTCATTTGGATTTGACGTGGGATCCAGGAGTCGAGTTGAGATTTTTTCAATTGGGTCGTCCCCCGTCTCGCCGAGTTTGGGAGGCGTATCAACCCCACAATAAGGAGGCGTACGCGTTGAATCTCACGCAATGCACGCGTTTGGTGGATGTGTACGTGACATTATTAACGTGGTTGGATGATTGGGAAATGCATCGAGATAAACACCTCCCTTGGCGTCTGCTGATGCCCCAACCTTGGAAACGGGCTTTGGAAAAACACGTGGAGCGCTCGCATCAAAAGGCCTTGGCACATGGAATGCCAGTTGACGTCACGCTCCTCGAGCATATATAACGCCAGCCTCTAGCCAGCAGAATTATTCTCTCTCAGCAACATGTCGAATCAACCCGCCTATTTTGCCCATGCTAGCGTGTTGCACCACCTGGGCAAACCAGTGCCCATCGAGCTATCGATTGCCACCATTCCCAGGGATGGCAGTGATCCCGAAGTGCTCTGCATTACGGTGAACCACGAGGACCTGACCTCCACACCCAAAGACATGAGTTCCAATGCCTGCAAAAACGCCCGTCTTCGTCTGGTGCGCCCGCTGCCCAAGAGTGTGCCGGCGCAATGGTTGCGATATTGCGTGAGGGGCATGTTTGACCAGCTGTCCCAAGGTAGAAAAGGCCTCATCGTAGTCAAAAGCCCAAAGCAGCAAAAAACATTCAAAGAGTTGGGACTCTCCACCATGGCTCTGGAGATGCTGCCCAAATTCAACACCCTTTGTGATGGAACCTTTCCCAACCCCATGCATGATGACCTCCACGAAGAAGGGGACGTGTCTCATTGCACCATGCTGAAATCGTTTCAATTTGCAAAATACCTGCAGCGGTTCAACAAGCTGCAGGCGGAATGGAGCTCCAAAGTTTCAGCTTTGGTAGAGTAAAAACAATTGCCCATGGGCCCAGAAAAAGGGGGACCGAGTCGACACAAGAGTCGACTCGGTCCCCCTTTTTTTGGGTTAAGGAAGGTGCCAACGTTGGAGGGCTTCTCTTTTAAAACTTGTGTTAAAAAGAGGCCACAAGATTTCTACCAAGGATGAACAGATTCAACCTAAAGATGCTTGGCGAGTGTAGTTTTATTTTTTTGCATGGTCCTGTTGGATAGAATCAGTCAAAAAGTGCCTAGTGATGCTTGTATTTTTGCGAGGTCATCACAATGTTGAATCAATAAGACAATAGATATCTCATGATATGGATAGTGTTTCAATGTTGGATCAGTAATCCAATATAGATGACTCATGATATGGATAGTGTTTCAATGTTGGAGAGTATCAGCCAATAGGAATCGATTCACGTGACCCACCAGAGTATAAAAGGCGAGCCATCAGCAGCCAGAGACATTCTCTCTCAGAGTTCTCTGAAAGCAACATGTCTCATTTAGCCTTCTTCGCCCATGCCAATGTGTTTCACCGTGGAGGCAAGCCTGTGCCCGTCGAATTGTCCATTGCCACGATTCCGGAGGATGGAAAAGACCCCGAAGTAATTTGCATCACGGTGGATCATTCAAACCTAATTACCACCTCGAAAGACTGTCGGGCCAACCGTTTTATTAACGAGCGCCTCTGTCTGAAGAGTCACATCCCTGGATCTGTGCCACTGGAATACCTGTCCTTTTGCGTCAGGGGCAAATTTTGTCACCTGGCGCAAGGAAATCGAGGCCTCATCGTGGTCAAGGGAACCGACCAGCGCAAAATCTTTGAGCAGCTGGGGCTCTTTACAATAAACTTGGAGACTCTGCCAAAGTTCCAGGACCTCAATGACCGAACTCTACCAGATCACCTGCACAATGAGGTGCACGAATTCTTTGACATTTCAGAGTGCACCATGGTGAAGTCTTATCGTTTTGCCAGATACCTGCAGCATTTCAATAAGCTGCAGGCTGAATACAATAGACAAATGGCGGATCTGGTAGAGTAAGTGAGAAAACTGTAAATATTGAACTGTAAAAATGCCCATGGGCCCAGAAAAAGGGGGACCGAGTCGACACAAGAGTCGACTCGGTTCCCCTTTTTTTGGGTTAAGGAAGGTGCCAACGTTGGAGAGCATCTCTTTTAAAAACTTGTACTAAAAAGAGGCCACAAGATTTCTACCAAGGATGAACAGATTCAATCGAAAGGTGCTTGGCGACACTTTTATTTTTTTGCATGGTCCTGTTGGATAGAATCAGTCAAAAAGTGCCTAGTGATGCTTGTATTTTTTGCGAGGTCATCACAATGTTGAATCAATAAGACAATAGATATCTCATGATATGGATAGTGTTTCAACGTTGGATCAGTAATCCAATATATATATATATATATATATATATATATATAGATGACTCATGATATGGATAGTGTTTCAATGTTGGAGAGTATCAGCCAATAGGAATCGATTCACGTGACCCACCAGAGTATAAAAGGCGAGCCATCAGCAGCCAGAGACATTCTCTCTCAGAGTTCTCTGAAAGCAACATGTCTCATTTAGCCTTCTTCGCCCATGCCAATGTGTTTCACCGTGGAGGCAAGCCTGTGCCCGTCGAATTGTCCATTGCCACGATTCCGGAGGATGGAAAAGACCCCGAAGTAATTTGCATCACGGTGGATCATTCAAACCTAATTACCACCTCGAAAGACTGTCGGGCCAACCGTTTTATTAACGAGCGCCTCAGTTTGAAGAGTCACATCCCTGGATCTGTGCCACTGGAATACCTGTCCTTTTGCGTCAGGGGTAAATTTTGCCACCTGGCGCAAGGAAATCAGGGACTCATCGTGGTCAAGGGAACCGACCAGCGCAAAATCTTTGAGCAGCTGGGGCTCTTTACAATAAATTTGGAAACTTTGCCAAAGTTTCAGGACTTGAATGATCATGCTCTACCAGATCACCTGCACGATGAGGTGCATGAATATTCTGACATTTCCGAGTGCACTATGGTAAAGTCATACCGTTTTGCCAGATACCTGCAAAACTTTAAAAAGCTGCACGCCGAATATAATAGACAAATGGCGGATCTGGTAGAGTAAGTGAGAAAAATTGTAATATGGAACTGTAAATATTAACTGTAAATATTGGACTAAACTGTAAATATTGACTGAACTTTTAAAAAAATGGACTGGATTGTAAAAAAAAAGGGATGGAATTGTAAAAAATTGGACGGAACTGTAAAATATTTTACTGAACTGTAAATACATATTGTACTAAACTGTAAATACATATTGTACTAAACTGTAAATACATATTGTACTAAACTGTAAATAAATATTGTACTAAACTGTAAATATTGTACTGAACTGTAAATATTGAACTGAACTGTAAATATTGAACCGAAAAACGGGGACTGAGTCGACACAAGAGTCGACTCGGTCCCCCTTTTTTCGGGTTAAGGAAGGTGCCAACGTTGGACGGCTTCTCTTTTAAAACTTGTGTTAAAAAGATGCACAAAAATACGTTAAAAGATTAGTTTCAAGGTTGAAAAGCGTCAACCAATAGAAATCGTTTCACGTGACACCACTAGAATATATAAAAGGCGAGCAGCTAGCAGCCAGAAATCAGAGTGCTTCTGAATGCAGTCAAGAGTTTAGAAATTTTGTTTTTGGTTAAAACTGTCAGGTTTGGGTTTGTATTGAATATTCCAAATCTGGCAGTTTTGACGGAAAAAGAATTTCCATGGCAACAGGTAAATGCTAAATGTTTTTCGTTAAGACTTTCAGGATTTGGCGTAATGTTGGAAATTCGCAGATTCTGCAAGTCTTATCGGTAAATGTTTTTAGCCAAAATCTTCAAAAATCCGAAAATTGGGGGACTGAGTCGCATGTCGACTGGGTCCCCTTTTTTTCGGGCCAAATTATCCACCAAGATTGGAATGCATCTTTTTAAAAACTTGACACAAAAAAATTGGACTCGCCTGCTGGCTGCCAGTTGAGACCTCCGTGTTTCCTAGACACACCAAGATTATAAAGTCGTGAGATGGGTCGTCCCCAATTTTCTAACAAGATACACACCCATATTGGAAGGATTCTGTCTTTTCTCGACATACCAACGTTGCATTGTCTACATTTCATGGGTCGCTGCTTTCACCAAGCTTGACATGTCTCCATTTCATTTGTGTATCGCCCCCTGACATGTCTCCATTTCATTTGTGTATCGCCCCCTGACATGTCTCCATTTCATTTGTGTATCGCCCCTGACATGTCTCCATTTCATTTGTGGCTCACCCCCCCCCCCCCGTTTTAAATCATTCGTCTGGGATGGGCTGAAAAATTTTCTCGCCTCCATCAAAAATATTTTTCGGAGGAATTTGAAAAAAGTTTCGATATGGATATTGAAGAGAAGTTCAAGACGCTTTGAGAGGATACTCAGAAAGGGTCGTTTTCCATTTTCAATCATTTTTTGAAAGGGTCACGGTGCTCAACTATTTATTCGACCGACTGTATTAGTTGATATTAAAAATTATACTTCTTGGACATACTCTATTGTTTTACACAATTCGCTATTGTTGAATAAGACCGTGGTTGGAGATAAAGTTTTAGGAGATTTTAAATGTTAAGCTCACATTGTTCCAATACGGTTGAGATCAAAAGGATTGTAACTTCATTACCCAATGCAATGTCCAGTTTCACGTCCATTTTATGCCGCTCAGACAGTGTGGTGGTTATGACATTCGGCTCGTAATCGTGTGGAGTCGGGTTCGAACACCTAATAAGGTATGGATGTATCTTCGGGTAAAGAAGTCAAACTTTCGACTGAAATGGATTTCCGTCTCGAATGTAAGGCAGAACACCCCTTTTGATCTATGCGGGAATTATCATTTGTAATCAAGTGGTCTAGGCATCGGATCATTGCTAGCGTGTCATGAGTTTTATCCCAGTACCACTGAAGACTCACCGTGTAGGGGCGCGATACACATTAAATCTGTCGAGTGCTCAAACGTCCTCCCGTTGGTGTGGTGTGGTAGTTAGGAGAGGGGGTGACAGCTCAGGTGTCATCCGCGTCACTAGACCATGGTTCAAAATGACGTGGACCGTCACCAAAAGCCCCCGTGCAGCTGAACAGTGCGACGTTAATATTCACTCACTCACTCATTCGTATGTATGCCGGGATGATACGCTCGTCAACAACAATGCTTATTTTATACTGTCATCTGTAAAATTCTTTCAAATCGGAGAACACATTCGTCTATTTATTTTGCTGCCACTGATAAGAGGGGCGCGGTAACCCAGGGTTCAAGTTAACGGACTCGTGGCCAGCGTGTCATGAATTCGGGCCAAGAACCACTGAAGACCCTCCGAGTAGGAGGACGATGTACGTTAAATCTGTCGAGGCTCAAACGCCCTTCCGTTAGTGAGGTATGGAAGGTAATAGAGGGTTCCCAGCTCAGATGTTGTCCTCGTCCTTTGACCATAGTAAAAATTTCGACGTCCGTCGCCAAACGCACTCGAGTAGCTGAACAGTACAATGTTGATCTTCACTCACTCGCGCTCTGTTAGTATGTTGTTTCAAATCCCCTTGGAGCAGGAAAGCCTACACCAAGTCCATTTGACCTTTCCGCATAAGAATGTCACTAAGCAGGTCGCGATCTCCAAACGGCTGTCCCAGGAAAATGAGCCAGTAGTCCAGAAGATGAGAAGGAGAATCAGGGACAGGTAAAGAAAGACTTTACCTCCTGCTTAAAGGTCATACCACGCAGGTGACCACTTCTAAAGCGTGCCAAGCCTCTGTTAGTATAGATGTAGAATTTACTTGGTTTTCTGGAGTCAGTTAATTGAAGTGGACGCAAACATAAAAAAAAAAAACTCACTGAAACAATGTTGAAGAAGTGCAGTTTGCAGGAAAGAGCTTTTACAAGGGAGTTCGGTAATATTTTAACAATATAAACAGTTATAGTTAAAAATATTACCGACAGATAGTGTTGACATCTGATAGATTCAGCAGAAATATGCAAATTAATTTTTCTATAAGAGACTGGGATTCACTAGGATTTCTCATTCGCTTTCAGAATGTGATCATTACGCGATCAAGCGTTAATCCCGCCATTGAACGGAGAGTCAGCAACTGTTACTTAGCGAAAAATTCGTTCGGTGAAAGGAACGAAGACTAAGAATGGAATCTTATATACTGAAATTGTTAAACTTGTGAAGTGGTTCAAGGAAACTGGATTTTCGTGTAAGTGGAGAATCTAACTTAGAGGAAGGTTTAAACAAACTTTCAGCGTATCCGTTATACAATTGTATCTTTTTTTTCTCTTGAAGCCTTGCAATTTCTGTAAATTAGTTGCTCATGTTTCCGTTCAGTATGTTTCGAAATATTTTAGGCATAGTTCTTTACTTATGAATTTACTATTATCGTTAGACAGTATTTATCATAATATAAAATGGAATTTATCGTTCTAGATATCGGTAATAGGCGAGGTTATTAGAGAAGACTATACTTGTGTAAAAGATGATTATAAATCCTTATATGTATAGGAGGATATGTTTGAAAGAGTTGTGGTGTGGAAGAGTTACTGCACCCAACCAATTGAGAGATTAGAACAAAAACAAAGAAATTAAAAGAACAAGGAACTGCAGTTCTCTGGAAATCTGAGTGTTTTGTTTAATCTGAATAAAAATTTGATATATATGGTATCGGTTTGCCTCGGAACTGATCTTGCTTACGAGAGGTGATGAATACAAACCACTCTAGCGCACAACCCTCTTTTCTAATGTCTGTCTATGATCTCGATAAAAAGAGAATAACCCGATTGGCTATTTTTTAAGTAAGAAAATCTCAAAGGCAAATCTGTGGTGGCGTCGAGCCCACACGGGTCTTAAAGCTTTAGTTCGATAATCCGAGACTAAAAGTAGGAAGTCAAAGTTAAAAACAAATGGATGAGAGGTGGATTGGCTGTGTCAGGATTTTTTGTATATAAATGATTTTGTTATATCAGTTACAGGAGTTTTTCTTAAAACGGATCGTGTTTATAAAAGGTGGAATTAAATCTTTTGTCAATGGGTGGTTTTTAAAGGGAGTGACAAAGTAGCTGCAAGATTCTCTAAACCCTGCTTTGGTATAGAGCTACCACGGCTTTTTTGAGCGGTTAAAACTTGACTGTTAAAAGGCATCTGATGGCAAGAGCTTCCACAACACTGGAGATGACTGTGTCTTGCAACATAATCAAAGTTAAAGAACAAAAGAGAACGGTAAGTATCGTTGGCGTGTGGGAGATCTTCGGATCTTCTTCAACGGGAACAAATTGGTTATTTCTGTGGTTGATGTGGTTTTCCGCACTGACAATACTTGTAAAAGATAACACACATAGAAAGCATCGCATAGGATGACTGCTTACAATAGAGGAAAATAAAGTTTTTATTTCATCCTTTGAATTCAGAATTGAGGCAATTGGTTCAAAATTCTTTTTATAAGGGAGATAGGCCTCTTGGGGAACCTGCCCTGCAATCATTTGCAAAAAAAGGTAACGCATTCGAGCACTGTACCTCCTTGGGTGAATGTGGAAATCAGTGCAATTTATAATTTTAAAGTGACATACCTCGAGGAAATGTATTTCTATGATATGAAACGACATGTATAAATTTATTGTATTATATTTTAACCTGGCAATTCACGCGCAGGCATTACGTGGCAGCAGAAATACACAGTGAAATTAACAAACTGAAGAATGACTCTATATGTCATCAGAAATCTCTTATTAACCAATAATCCATTTCATAACTGTAATAAGTTATTCTAATCCGAGTTTGAAAAAGTCAGAACACAGTTGATTAAAAATGGCATAACAAACATATTCGCTTACAAAAGTAGGAAATGGCATCGACGTTTACGTAATTAAATTGAGAGTAAATGGTCATCGGGGCAAATTAGATCGAGAGAGCATTAAATGCAAAAACATCTTGTTTAAACACCAATCAGACCGGAAGTCACTGCCTACTTGCGATCACGTGATCGAACGTCGCGGACAACATGTGATCCCTAACGGACCATTCAACTAAGGGGATGAGACAATCTTATCTTTTTTGATTAACATGTCATACCCACCACCTAACTTTTTCAAGACTCCATATAAACCTTTTTCGGAAAATGAATATTTTCTGGTATAGCTGACTTTAAGGTCATATCCTTTAAGGGTCTTACCTTATAGGTGACCCCCTCAGGGGGCTCACCTTCTTTAGGTGAGTACGGGTGTCACAATCCCGAGGTGCTCTAGTGATCTTTTCCTTTTTCCCACGGGGTTTACTGTCTTTGGTAAACACGGGCTTCACGAACCCGGGGTACCCTAGTGATCCTTCTCTATTTTCGACCCTCTTTCTTGTTATTCAATTCATTCTTTCTTTCTCTTCCCGTGTAGACCACAGATATTAAAACAAATGTTTGGCACAGTACAGCCGAAATCGGCTCTTGCGCCAATACACCCCAAAATCACTCAATCACTCACCCTTATAGGTGAATTCTAAAAGTATATGTTTAAATACCGCCTCTTCGGACATGTCATACCCTGCGCGTGAATCGCCATTATAGTTCTAAATGCATGAGCATCCATTAAAATCTTTCTTGTGCAATGGTGTATTATAGAAGTTATGATGACGAAATGCGATACTTAGGTAATTTAATAGCTATAGTACAACAGTATTTTTTTTTCGAATGAAGAAAGACTCTTTGTGGGGATGATGAGGAAGAATCGAATGATGAAGAGTATAACAGCAAGTACAATTCTTCTACTTGAGTCACTGTAATTTAACTGAGAGAGCAATTATCGTCCACGGTACAATTGTCACATCATATTCATTGGCAAGAAAATGTAATCGTTAGCCTATGACAATATTTTTTGTGTTGAACGTTGCGACAATAAATGCCCTCGCATATGTCATACCCTCGCGTGAGTCACCGTTACATTATTTCTAAATGCATGAACGCGCTTTAAAATCTTACTTATGCAATGGCGCATTATTGTAGTTATGATGAAGAAATGTGATATTTAAGTAATTTAATAGATACAGTATTTAACAGATATATATAGTGCAACAGTATTTTCGGATAAAAAAAGTCTAATTTGCGGAGATGATGAGGAAGAATTGAATGATGAAGATTATAATAGCACAGTTATGGTTTCTCTTTTGAAATCTATCTAGGTAATTTAAGTGAGGGAGTAATTATCGTCCTTGGTAAAATGACCGCATCATATTCAATGGCTAGAAAATCTAATCGTTATAACTTATGACAATACTTTATGTATTGTTGAACGTTGCGCGACAATAATGATTTTGCTCAAATTATTTTGATAAGTAGTCTAAAACCACCTACTAAACGTTGAACCAGACGCTGATTTCTGAAGTGTTTTGGATTTCGATTTACAGAAGAATGTAGAAACCAGCAAGCAATGCTTCTACAATTTTTTTTATTTTTAAAGTTAAGATTCATTGAAAAGCGTTGCACTCACTCGCGACGAAGACTAAAGGAGTGTATAAACAAAGTACTGAATGCCCTAACAAAAAGAACAGGAAAAACTAAATTTACGTGTGAAAAGTGTAATGAACGTATTGTATTTCTTTTCTTCCGGTTTCACCTTTGTGTGCAAATTTTACGGTAAAACACCCCTTGGGTGTGAGATACCCAGCGCGTGAAGTTAAGGTCGTTTTTCTTCGCGCGTGAAGTACCGGGTTAATTAATATACATCAAGGAATCAATTTTGTATTAAAGATTATTATAATGCTTTATTCTTGACGTACGTTTAAAATATAACCCTTGACCACTAGCCGAGTGGTCAGTATAATTTTTGTCAAGTCTTGAGATTTAGTCGAGGTGTCGCAAAAGACATACTGATGCATGATAAGTCTGCTAAAAATCCAAGTCTAAGGCTGGTGAAAATGGTAGAACATTTGATGCAGGCTCCCTAGTTGTTTTAGTCACTTGTGTAAGGATCATGTTTGAGGTTGCTGCCCTCGTGCGTCAATACATAGTCAAAATCATATTTTACTTTCTTATTTGCCCGCTTTAATGCGATTAACATTTTGGATCACAAGAAATACCACTAGAAATGTTATCTAGTACATTTAGAAGAGTTTAAAAAAAGAATTAACTATTATAGATTATTTGAAAAATCCTACACACTTGACCATAAAATGAGATTTCGATGTGTAAAAAAAGATATTTATCTGTAAAGCAAATGAAACGATACTAGTATTACTCGAAAAAAGGCATTGCTGTTCATTAAATTTTAAGAGCATTTTAATGTTTAATTTTAGGAAATAAATCTAAAATGTATAAAAAATAAGTCTCTAGCTACCTCAAAAGCAAGTGACAAGATTAGATAGCCAGATTATAAAAAATTCGATCACAGTTTTTGTCTCTCAGAGGGGGAAACTCTTCGAATGAGTGTCTAAGTAAGGCAGTGCTTCTCAAAGTTACAACATTTGCGACCCAATATTTAATCATCATTTGCATCGCCCCCCCCCCCCATACAATAACAATGCATTGAATTTAATGACACAATACATGAACGCTAAACCTACAATACGACTTTAAGTGCCACAGGCGTATATAAACGCCTCGCTCAGCCAAAGTGTCAATGGCACCGGACACGCCTTTTTAAAATACGATCTTTTCTGTGCATAAAGTTATTCCGAAGGGATTAATTATAAACCGTGCTAATTATCGAGATAAGTGTTAATTTGTGTATAGAACTTGATACGTATAGAACAATTTCATGGGGTCACTGGTAATTATTAAACTTGTTCTTAACTTAGTATTGTTATATTAATTATAAAAAAACTTTGTGTAGCTCTGATGTATTTATAAGTGTAAATGTGTATTTTTTATGTCAGAATTTATTTATTTTTTGAGAGCTTACTTTCAGTAAATTAATAATTTTTTAAATATATTTTGTTTACGGCTTTTAAATATGCTCGCGCCCTCCTCGTAGAGTTGTTACGTCCCCTTAGGGGGAGGGGCCGCCCCACAGTTTGAGAAACGATGACGTAAGGGTTGTTGCGCAATCTCTATGGTAAGCACGTTACTTAACTTGTATAGTTTTGTTTGATGTGAGTGGCAACTTCCACGAGTTGTTGAGTGAGTGAATATTATTGCCGCACTGTTCAGCTACTCAAGGACATTTGCCGGTGGATCTCTTATTTTTAAACCATGGTCAAGTGACGAGTACGACAAGTGAGCTGGCACTCACCTCTCCTTACTTCCACACCACACCACCGCGAGGACATTGAGCCTCGACATATTAATCGTCCATCGGCTGCCTCTACGTAGAGGTTTTTCAGCGGTACTAGGTTCGAACGCATGACACATAGGCCAGGAGTCCGTTACCTTGACCACTAGGTTACCACGGCCCAGATATAGTCCGGAAAGTTACGTTGTTTCTGTCAAGTCGTGGGTTCCAGTACAATTTCCACAGAAGACTTACCGTGGAGAAGGGATAATGCACTTTTAGTTTGTTAAGGCTCAAAAAAAGAAAGTAATAAAAAGTGATGCTTGTGTGTGTTTTATTTTTGTGTGCTGTGAGATGTCAAAAAAATTATTTTTGGATTCGGTTGGTAATAATCATTAAAATCTTAAGCATTTTTTATATTTCTTAGTATATAGTCTTGGACATTTTAATATTCCCTTAACACAGTTTGGGAATATAAAATAAATAATAAGATAATAAGCAAGATTATAGAACCAGAACAGCGAACTCATTTTCCTTCAAGTATTCACTTTGGAAACATCGTTTCTTATAAGCTGTACAGTTAAAAGTAAAATAATTCGAATGCATTTTTTTATAGTATACAGATTTCAAGATGGCTAAACATCATATTGGAATAGCATTTTAAAATTCAATACACTATATTTTTCAGTTATACCATAAAATTTCGAAATATCGCTCAAATATTTAGATAATCAAAAGAAATATCTTGTATGCAGTCGACTCTTGATAATTCGAAGTTGGAGAGACCAATGAAAAATTTCGAATTATCAAGAGGGTAGGAAAGAAATCCTCAAAATACACGAAGAGAAATCTCAAAACACACATTTAAATTTAAAACTATGTAACAAAACCGCAATTGTACACATGTATAAAATTATTTTAAAGTGTTTATAAAAAAAACATATTATACAATATAAATATTTTACAGAAGTTAAAAAATCTGTATTAACAGAATACATTCAATAAATTCGTACTCAATCCTACGCATCTCTTCTTCACAATAGCGGACCATCTTTTCTGAACACATGTGTAGAAAGGTGACGTGTTAAATGAAAGATGTGGACGGCTGACAACAAGTGCGATTGGTCTATTGTCCACTCAAAGGAATGATAAAAATAAACGTGTATTTTCGCCTGAGGAACCGGAAAACACTAAGAAGGGGTAGCAGACAGATGGTCATCGAGGAGGATACGTCACAGTCGAGACACGCAGAGACAGCACAACTGAAAACTTATAAGCTCCAACCTGTTTATTACAAGACTGCGCATGATAGTGAGTGTTCGAATTGTTGCGAGTTTTATAATATAACTCCAAATTATATAATGTGTTGTAGTCTGGCCAGCTGCAGATTTTACTTCGAAATACTGAGTGTACCAAAACGAATTGTTTTAGTGCGAAAGATCAAGAGTTTTTCTAAGGACTGAGCATAGATTTTGAATTATCGAGAGGTTCGTATTATCGAAGGTTTGAATTATCGAGAGGTTCGTATTATCGAAGGTTTGAATTATCGAGAGTCGATTGTATAATGATTTAAAACTACAAAATAGATTACACAGTATATATACCCTCGTTTTCAATGGTACTTTTTCTTGTTATAAAATATTTACACAAAAATATAATTTTCTTAAATTTTATTTATTTATTTTTAGTTATCTTATTTTGATAAATTAAATATTGATTGTATGGAATTACTTTCACAGATAATATGTGTTACAATACTTATACATAAACTTTATTTTTGTAAACATATCTCTAAATTAAAACATAACTTATTATTAAATAGTATTAGAAATTCTAATTTTCAGTATATTAAAGTTTAAACTATGAACGCTCAATATTTTTTTAAAAAAATTATGGAGTTTTCAAAATAATGAAATTTTTACTAATCCGAAGGTAATGTATAGATAATTTAAGTAAGCTGAATTATATATATTTATAGCTGAGACGTTTTTTGGGCATCTTATTAAAAACCTCATATTTATTTACATATACAAAACCTCTCGGAAGTTTTTTCTTATCTTAAGATAAGCTTTTAACTTATTTCAGTTACAATCATTTGAAAATGTATCTTCTTTTTAATACTATTGCGCTTTTGGGTTAATTTCGTTGTGATTGAGATTAATATACCATCTGCTGGTTGTACGTTTAAAGATAAAGTATATTTTATCATTTCTCGGAGTTAATAATGCTGAACTACAGTAATTTTTATCTGAATGTGCATCGGTTTCTTTTTCAAACATTCAAAGAACCTTCAAGACATTTGATCCTAGAGGAATAGATAAAAAAGTTTTAAATATATAGTATATTTTGTGTGTAGGTTTGAATAAATCACACACATTTATATAAAATAATGCAGATTGTGGGGAAAGAAAGAATATTTTTCCTTGCAGTGACTACTGTATTTGTCATCAATGCCGTTGATTCAGAAAATCATGTTAAACAGCTTGCAGGTATGTTGGACGATTTTTTTAAAGAAAATTTCGTGAATTGCTTAAAATTAAGAGGTCTCAGGGGTATTAATTTTGTCTCGAGGAATGAAAATATAAACAATTTTCAAACAGGTATACTTCTTTTAAATTTAAATTTAATAATTCGAATCTATTACACATTATTTACAAAGGATTATGGTTTCAAAAAAAGTACAAAATGTTTGAAATATAATCAAAATTTTAAAAATTAGAAGCATATGAAAATAAGAAATAATTTTGTAATAAATATTAAATAATTTTTGCGTTTCGCACGCTATTTTTTAAAAAAAGTAGCCTTTTTGATGCGTATAAAACTTTATAGAATTATAAAATGTATCATAAGAATAATATATCTTTTGTATTTCAAAATATTTGAAAAACATTGAAATTTTTTGAAGGAATTTCAAAAATATAATGTTTTTATTTTTAAAAATAAAATTTATTATTCTATTTGCTTAAAAATACTACGGTGTAATAAAAATACATTTAACTGTATAAATCAACTTATTGCTAGTTATTACAGCTGCTACTTTAGAAAATAGCATGCGCAACGTAAAACTTAATTAATATATCTTATAGAAATATTTCTTTTTTTTTCATATGCTTATAATTTTAAAATTTATGATTATATTTTAAACGTTTTATACACTCTTCTGAAGCCCGATTCTTTTATAAACAATGTGTAAGAAATTCGAATAATTTAATTTTAATTTCAAGGAGTTATATGTATTTGAATATTGTTTATATTTTTAGCCCTCTAGAGAAAGTAAACACCCCTGAGACTTCTTAATGAAATAAATAACTCATAAAAGTGTGGCATATTTCAGTTCGTTAGAATTTAAGTGTATTTTTCATATTCATTTTAAATTAGCTAGTTATTTATATGATGTCGATATATTTATGTTAGATATGTAGCTTTAGATATGTAAATTAGCGTGTGATAATGTCTCGCAACAGTATGTAGAAACATATAAAAATAAAACTATACAGAGTGTCCCAAAAGTGGCATCCAAACTCTGCACAGCCAAATTCTTCGTCGTAAGTCAGCGTTTCTTAAACTGTGGGGAACGCCCTTCTAGGGGGGGGGCACAACAACCCTACGAGGAGGCACGGACATATTGGGAAGTCGAAAACAAAGGATTATTTTTAAAAAAGTTTACTCAAAAGTAAACAAATGAAATACACTGGTGTTCAAAAGTAAAGCATAAATCGTAAAATGCGAAAAACATGCAGTAAATATTCGAAAAAATATTCCAAATTTCTTGCGGGTATTAATTGGGTGAAGAAAAAAAATTGGGTTTATGCAAAACTTTTCAGTCGACTACGTCCTGCGCGAAACGCCGGCGCATGTCGGAACCCGGAGAAACCGATTCACGCAGCATAGGCAGTTCAGACAAGTTTCGTGAAACTGCTGTGCGAAATAACGTTTTTAACCATCAAACAAGGTGAATAATGGCACAAAGACACCATTTAGACATGTTTACAAAAGGAAGAATCGTTAGAATGCTGGAATCCTCACCATCAGAAACCGAAGTGTCTCGAATTCTGAATGTGGACCAGTCTGTGATCTCAAGACTGTGGCAGAGGTTTCAAAGAACGGGAGATGTTATTTTGACAACCAGTATCAGGTCGACCAAGAGTCATAACCCCTCGCCAAGACCTATATCTGGTAATAAGTGAGCGACGACAGAGGGGCAGTACTGCCAGATCACTGGGTTTGGCCCTCACAGTCGCCACAGGAATACAAATTTTGAGACAAACTGTTTACAGGAGACTCAATCATGCTGGCCTGTATGCCAGAAGACCAGCAGTTTGCATTCCCCTCACGTCTGTGCATAAACGCGCCCGTTTGAACTGGAGTTTGAAACATCAACATTGGAGTGTGGGAGAGGGTGCCAATGTGATATTCAGTGACGAGTCACCGTTTAGACTCAGTAGTGATTCTTGGCGGATAACGATATGGAGAGAACGTGGAACGCGTTTTTAACCAAGAAACATAACGGAAAGACATCATTTTCCTTCAAGGGGAGTAATGGTATGGGCAGGCATCGTGATGGACGACCGCACAGACCTCCATTTCTTTGACACGGGGTCTATGACTGCTCAAAGATACAGAGACGAAGTTCTTGAGAATTATGTTCGCTTGTTTCGAGGTGCTGTCGGTCCTGACTTAATATTCATGGATGATAATATGCCATGTCAACGAGCAGTGCTGATTGATGACTTCCTTGAAAAGGAAAACATCCAGCGCATGTCGTGGCCTGCGAACTCCTCTGATTTAAATCCTATCGAACATGTGTGGGATATGCTCGCGAGACAAATTGCAGCTCGTTTCGCACCCACCAAGCACCCTTACAGAACTGAAGAGAGCTCTCCAAGGAGCTTGGAACCGTTTGAGCCTACAACTCATTCATCATCTCATAGCAAGTATGGTAAATCGCTGTGCAGCGTGCCTGGATGTCAGAGGTGAACACACGCCTTATTAAACTGCAGCATCAGTATTTTATTTAATGTTTCTTTCATTTTTTCTTTAAAGTGTGAATCCTTGCTATGCTCAGTTTTCTTTCAAACTGCTACTTTGAATAATAAAATTAATTATTCTTCTTTTGATTTGCTTCCTTATTTTATAACCATTTTACACTCGCATATCACGTTTCCCGCCATTCTGATTTACAATTCCTTCTTTATTCACATAATTATCAATTATGTTTAACTTTTGGACATAAGCGTATATTCTGACATAATATAAAATACAATGCACATTTACACTGATAGAATACACTTATAAATATATCAGTACTGCGCAATGCATTTTATAATTAAGAACTAAATTAAGAATACTAAGTTAAGAGCAAGTTTAATAATTACCAGGGGCTTACCACAAAATTATATACAAAAAGAAACACTTATCCTGATAATGTGTACGGTTTATAATTAGTCCCTTAAATGCCGATTAAAAATGACGTGATTCGTTCTCCAATGCCACCCTTTTTTAACATGTATGCAAGCTTATGTGGTGTATTGGGGGGTGGAGTGGAAGAAGAACAAATAAACAATCCACTGAACGGCTAAAATCGTATTGTCTGTAACAGCGTCAAAGTATAGTATAATTCAATTCAATACATTGTTATTGTAGGGGAAAGCGCGATGAAAATTATGATTGAATATTGGGTCGCAAATATTGAAAGTTTGAGAACCACTGTCGTAAGTACACAAAACAGATGCAAGGAACTGTGCCTATGTGTCAGATCCATAGTTTGAAAGACGAAAACAATGTATGACGTCACATCCGTATAAGTCACATCATCTGCATTATTTTCAAATATTTATAAGGGCAATGTTCAAAGTGTCTACCGTGAATACCGAGTCATGTCTGAGCACGTCATGGAAAGGATTAATTCACACGTAGCAGCAGCGCGGTGTCCGTCTAAGTACAAGCAGCATACAGACGAGCAATTAAGTTTGTTTGCGAAGACATTGTGTCTCCCTGTACCAATTCCTAGGGGTTCCTAGTGGAAACAAAATCTAAAATGGTGTGAAATTTGGTAATCGTGATGGCCAAAGAACCGAACTCTCATGGTTAAAAAAGAAAACTCAAAAATGAATCTTTACATAACGAATTTTCCGTATAACTAATTTTTTTTCGGGATTTAGTGACTTCGTTACATAGAGGTCTGACTGTATATATTTATATACTAGTTTATTTTTTCTCGGCTTTTGATTTCATAATTTTTCCTTCATAAGTTTTGTAGATTAATTTCTTTTTTATTTTATATTTCTCTCTCTCTCTCTGTATATATATACACACACACATATATATATATATATATATATATATAATGATGACGACGATTTTATAAAGATGACGAATTTAGTAAAGGATTTTTGTAGCGTGGCCGGTGTTGGTTTTTCTTTATAAGATAATTATTCTTTACGATTGATGTTGCATTTTCAATATTATGGAGGAGGCAGTCTTGGTGATAGTTATTATTCTTTATTAAACACTGAACATGTAGACACACATATGAACGTAATCACAAAGAAATACACACACACAACAAAAATACACAAACGCTAGCTGCAGGCAGTTAGTCACCTGATGAAGACAGACAAGAGAGAGAGCAACCGACGGCTCCAAGCTTTTTATACTAGCGGTGAAAGTCGTACGACTCTTTTGTAACAGGAGTCGTGATTGCATGCAAATTTAGATTAAGATTAAGATTATAACAGTCTTGTGCCAAGGAATTAAGAAATAATTTAACGGGATAAAGTTAAAGAGTTAGAAGAAGTCATTACACACACACACACACATATATATATATATATGCAATGATCTTTAATTGATAATATTAAATTTATTATAGATGATTTTGAAATAAACTTTAACATCAAGCAGATCAAATACTTCATGTTTGGTTTTAATAAAAAGGAAATTGTAATGTTGGATGAAATTTTAAATTATGAACGCTTTAAGGTGTGTCATGCAGTTCACATCATTAAAGACATTAATAATTTTTTAGTTAATAAATTCAATATAAATATTAATAAATTTAATGAACCTACTTCAGAATACTGCACTTTATTATTCATGAATAAAACATATGATAGATTTAATTATTCTAGTGTAATTAATAGACATTTGTCACTCTTTTCTGTTAGGAATGTAATTGTTGAAAAAGCTTTTAAATATAATAAAACGATGGGCAGATTTATCTTTAATTACAATAATAGATCACCTTCTCATGACATAGATGACTGTAAATGTAAGAACTATCATGAATTTATTGATAGCTATCATAAACATGTAGTCACAGGCAATTTAAATATAATCAAGGAGACAGAATTTTAAAAGATATCATGAGTAAAGGCACTAGTTTTAGATTAACAATTTCTAACAACAATAATACCGTTAAAAAATTAATAATGATACAAAAAATTTTATTACTGTATCTGCAGTTAAATATGGTTTGCCTTTAGAGGCATTTGTTGAATTTAAGTACAATATTTTAAAAGACCTGATGAAATTTAACTATCATTCTAAATCAGTACTTACTTATAAAGATGTAAAAAAGAAGATTTATGATTTACACAAGAATTTTATCATTGTTTAAATAGACAAAGTGCCTGGTAATTATGCTATAATATGTAAATATTTTTATGAAAATATGATTAATGAACACTTTTTAAACAATGAATCTTCTAAAAGACTGGACTTATCAGATAAAGAAATTAATAATCGAATTATTGCTATATATAGAAAATTGGGTGTTGCCATTCATAAGATTAAGTTTCCATATATATTTTAATATCTATAAAAATCCTATTTCGATATATATCCATACAAATCCTGTTAAATTTAGAACAGTAACAAATGGTTTTAAAACTCATATCACTACTGCAGATAAAATGCTGCGTAATATTATACAAGAATTTATCAATAAGCAATGTAATAAAGCTATAATTAAAAATAGTAAAGATATTATAGATTTTTTTAAAATAAAAATATTTCTTAAATAGTAAGAAATATTTTATTTCTGTGGCTAAATCTATTCTACCATGACTATAGTTATCTTAGATATATAACTATTTTTTTGTATATTTTTGTAATACAATGAAATTAGTAATGCAGTATTAATAAAATTAGCTGAATATAAATATATATATATATTCAGCTAATTTTATTTACTTTTCCTCAAAATTATTTCTTTTTCAATACACAGATTTAGACAAATGCAGATCTAATCCATGCAAGAATGGTGGTGTTTGCAAAGTAGAAGAAGATTCTTTTGTTTGTATATGCCCACAACAATTCTCAGGACTTCGATGTGAAATAGGTAAAATGAATCTGTTTTTTAACACGCTTTTATAAGTTTCACTTGTATGTAACGCAGTCTTTAAACTCAATTTTTACCCAATTCGAAATTTTGTACATTTGCCAAAGACCGATGACAATACAAAAATTTTATAATTTTGATCCATTGTCCTAATTAGAACATTCGGAATAACGATTTCCAGATTTGAAGACTAATTCAATGCACCATTTCCAGATTTGGCGACTAATTACAGATATAGCGCCTAAAAGTTTAAGAAGCAAACCTAAAAACGAATACATTTGTGGGTAATAGAAATAAAACAAACAAAAAAGTGTTCTCCTTATGTGAGAAAGGGAAAGGTGGGTTGTGTGTCAGCAATTGCTTACCGCAATATAAACAATTGTCTAGTTTTCTGAAAATGGAAATAAAAAAAAGACACGCGCTGTTCCTATTGAAAATCTGGACCTGGCTTTCCCATGGAACTCTCCTCCGTGTCTGGGACTGCATGGGGTGGACCTTCTCTGTTGTCTCCCTCTTGACTGAAGTGGCCTTACTTCCTCTGGCTGCTGACGACCTCCTGCTGGAACTTGTCCACCGTGGTGATCTTCTATTCTGCTTTTCTTCCCTACTTGTTCAGTCGAAGCGATGGAGGACGGGAACCTTCGCTTGGTGGTCTCCCGGCCTGTAGCTTTTCTTTTCTTCCTCGGCCCCTCAGACAGTGACTGCGGGACCACTCTCTTCCACCTCCTCATGTTTTGGTTCTTCATTCGATTACTGTGCGGACCCTCAGGTAGGGATTCTGGGATCGCACGCTTACACCGCCTTGTGTCCTGTTCGCGCTTGTTCTCCATTATCCCTCTCTGATTGATTTTTTTCCCCACACCTCTAGTCTGTTTCCTCTCCTGTACCTGTCTTCCACCTGACTCACTACTCCTAAAGCCCTGAGACCGATCTAACCCATATCGACTATCCTCCAAGCTACTCGACTGATACTCGGATCCTCTGCTAACTGAACTATCTATCCACTACACCTTCATCACTTTTTCTCTGATGGTAAATTCGTACTTGGTCTATATTAACTGTAGTTCTTCTACCTGCCTTCCAAACTACAACATTATTGTTTTTAATACTCAAGACTCTATAAGGACCTTCGTACATAGGGCAAAATTTCGCTACCACCTTTTTACTGGCAGAGCTTATAGGATGAGTTTAAACCAACACTAAATCATCGACCTTAATGTTAACTTCGCGTCTCCTTTTATTGTAGTACTTCGCCCACTTTTCATGTTTCTTTCTAGTGTTCTGCCTAGCTTCCTCAAACACCTTTTCAGCATTCCTAACCACAAATTCTGCTCCATCCGTCACCATCACAAGTTTTTGAAACGGGGTAATTAGTTTCCTGCCCAAAAATAATTCTGCTGGAGTTTTTCCCGTGGTCTCGTGAACTGCTGTTCGTAATGCATACGCAAATTCTCTTAGAAACTGGTCCTAGTTTTCATGATTATTAAATACAAAAGTAGCAATCATTTGTAATAGATCACGATTAACTCTTTCCGTTCTATTTAACTGAGGTCTATACAAAACTGTTTTGACATGCTTTATATCTAATCTATTACTTAAATGCTCAAAACCTTTGGATACAAATTGGGGACCGTTATCGCTGATCATTTTAAGGGGACACGGTACGATTCAATTGATGAAAATCGGTCAAAAAAATCAAAAAACATTTTTTTGCCTAAATTATTTCTTATACATTTCTCTATTATCTCACAAAATTTCAGAGCTCTAAATTTAAAAAATCCAAAGTTATGATAACTAATATGCTCGTCAGAATTCACATTCTGACATCATTTTGCTCTAGCAGACGCACTTTTCATTTTCTAGCCAATTTAATTAATTCTAACACAGTTAAGCAGTTTTGAAATAAAGTGAAGAGATTGTAATCCATTCAAATTGTTTGTTTACATTTGCTGAGCTATACCGCGTTCTTTATTCTGCTAATTTTTATTTCATATTTTTGAAATATTTAGTTTCGGTTTACCAAAAAAAGTCTTTTTCAAGACTAATTATTTTATCGTTATCAGTTTAACAGTTTTTTTATATATATAAACGTATTCTAATACAGAATTTTAATAGTTAAACATGCCTCGCGCGAAGAGGAAAAACAAATCAAGTAAATTGAGTATTCAAAAGAGATGGTGCACTGAAACAAAAACTGAGAGCAATATGGACATTTCAGAGCACAATTCAAATGTTGCTCAACACTCAAGTGGTGATAGCATTTTAATAAATGAAAGATTTTCTATGCAAGAAAAAAGTGTACTAGAACAAGAAAATGTTGCTGATACCTATGATGGACCAAGTTATATAATTGTTGACAAAAATGCATTGTGTGATATTTTCAAGTATACTTTTTGTGGTAGCTGCAACCAGTCAACTTTAAAACTTGAATTTGGACATAAATATGGGTTTTCTCATCAATTGAAACTGGTATACAAACCATGTTCTGAGCAAAAAAAATGGAATGCTTTACATCTCCAAGACTTGAAAAAAAATCAAATACATCTACACCTTTCGATGTGAATGTTCTCGTGCTGTTCAAGCATTTCTTGCAATCAGTAGGGGTCATGCATCGGTTGAAAAAGTTTGCATGTTTCTCAATATGCTTTTGATGTCGAGTAAAACTTTTAATGAAATTAAATGCTACATTAACTCAGTGTACTCTCTTGCTTCCCAAACTGTGTTGAACTATGTACATAACAGCGTTCAAAATGTATACAGCAAATTGAATTAAAATGGGCCAAATACTGTTACTGATATTGCTGTTTCTTTTGATGGGACATGGTTGACCCGAGGACACACATCCCAAATCGGTGTTGGCTGTGTAGTCGACACTTTAACAGGATATGTTATTGACTATGAAATTATGAACAAGTACTGTCCAACATGTACAAGTGCGAAAAATGAATTAGGCAAAACTACATGTGAATACGATGTTTGGTATTCTGGCCACAAAAATTCCTGCCAGATTAACCACGTTGGGACATCAGGAGCAATGGAAATGAAGGCTGCAGCTAAAATTTGGTCTCGATCAGAAGCATGTGGTTTCCGTTACACAACATTGTTATCTGATGGTGATGCTAAAACTCATAAATTCTTAAATAGCCTAAAAATATATGGACCAGATGTTGAAATTTTGAAAGAAGAGTGTATTAATCACGTAAGCAAAAGGTTAGGCACCAGCTTACGCAATCTTGTGAAAGATTGGAGAGCTAAAGGTATCACTTTAGGAGGGAAATCTTATGGCAGCCTAAAAGAAACAACGATAAAAAAACTAACGCAGTATTATCAGAAAGCTATTCTGGAAAATAAAGGAGATATTCAGGGCATGAAAAAATCGATATATGCCACGCTTTATCACAGTATCTCGACAGATAAAAATCCGATGCACATGAAATGCCCTCCTGGCAAAGATTCGTGGTGTTTTTATCGAAGAGCCTTAGCTATAGGTGAAAAACCTGCACCAAATAAATTTAATATTGGAACACCAATAAATCCAGATTACTTGACAAAAATTGTTCCAACATATCAAAGGTAAGCTTCGGATAGTCTTTTGAAAGGATGTGCCAGATGTCTGACTCACAACAGCAACGAGAGTCTGCATAGCGTGATTTGGAGTAAGTGCTCTAAAGAAACTTCAGCGAAATCACGACGTGTAAATATAGCTATTTCTGAGGCAGTATCAGAGTATAACTTTGGTACATTGAAAGCCTTAAAAGAAATACAAAAGGCAGCTAATTTGAATATTGGTGAAGAAGCAGTAAAAATTGCTGCCACACGTGATTACAGACGTAAAAAAGAAAGAAATCGCCAAAATAATCTTGCTTTTCGCATAGCTTGTCGAAAAGTAAAACTAACCAATATGCGAAAAAGAAAAATATACAAAGAAAAAAGAAAGGATTACATATAGTCCTGGGTTATTTTAAACATAAATGTAAAAAAAAAAAATATGAAGATATAAACTAGAATTATTTTAAAATCATCGTAAAATGGGTTCGTATGTTATTTATCGCAATTTTTCAAAAATGTAAGGTACTGAAAATTTTAAATTTTAAACATAAAAAATTATATCTTTCATATAATAACTTTATAAAATTTTTATCATGTGCATGTAGTATATACAGTAATTTTTTAGTAATTTTATTGCACTTATATATTGTCGTGGATTCTATCCTCCCCTCAGATTATCATCTCCCCATCTACCGTTAAATGTTTCTGGACGTGTAGGCGGATTTGAATAATCGTAAGTCATCATTGCAAATCACTATATTTATTGATGCTTATTAATCACAGAAGGATATAATATCACAATTCAAATTTAAGAGAAATAAAACACAGTGGAGCATGAGAAGGAGTTACTACTAGCGGAACTACGGAATCGCGACTGAATCCACGAAAGATCAGACACGTACAATTACAGCTAAAACACGTACACGTATTCACAATATTCTAAATCACTAACCTTATCCTTTTAACATCGGCTGTTCCGTCGTGGTGATGAATTCCTTACTGGCTGGATCGGATAATGGAGACGGATACACACTCGGTAATACGGGATCTTTTCCAATTTCAATCTACAGCTACCCGGCGTAACTCGTCACGTAACTGCTATCTACTTCTGTCAACAACTGCGCGTTGATCTACCGATGCTTCAATTCATTTGACTTCACTCTTTTAACTCTTCACTTTACTTTTTTTTGTTAACTTGCTAAACCCGAACTTATATAATATATCTCATTTGCATAAATCACGCTTTGGCTCCCGGTGGAGATTGGTTGAAATAAATAACAATTGGTTTAAATAAATAACATACTTTAAGGAAATATTGAGGAGGTTAGTGGAAACCGTATAGATCCGTCACAATATATCTTTTTACAGTAAATAAAAACTTTAAATTGATTTATCTCAGAACAAAAAAAATCGTTTGTTTTCTTTCATTTAAAATGTTCAGGCTTTTTTTCTATTGCAGGAAATGTTTTGAATTTTTTTTACAGATTGCAATTAAGGCGATATGGAACCATCTTCACATTTTTTTTTATTTTTAATATTTGATATTTGATTTTAATTGTATTTAATAAAGAGGTTAATATTTAATAATTATTCCATACAAAAAAAATTTAATTCGTTGCAAAATGTTTGTAAAATTAAATTTTTTTTTAGCTTTTTTAAGCATTTTTTAAATCCCTAAGGCTTTTTTGAATATGTCTCTTTTCTTTCAACATTTTTTTTTCAAGTACCTTATAATATACTACATAAAACTGTGTATGGGGTTTTTTCTGCTGCAACTCTTTAATTTTTTATTAATTTTTTTATAGTTAAACTTCCAAAAACTCCCAAAAACCATTAATTTTGATTTTGAAATTTTTTACAAAAAGTACTTAACACGTTAGAGCTAATTCCATGCACATTTTTACAAAACAACATTTCAGAACATGTATAAAAAATTTCAAATTCATACTTCAATTATCAAAAAAGCCTTAGGGATTTGAATGATAATATATGTACAAAAAGTCAACATGGAGAAATATGAGTTTGAAGTTTCATTCCATGAATAGCATGATATAATATTCATCGATTAGTCTGAAGCTTTTATGAAATGTTAATTAGCTTATTTAAAAATACTTACCATAAAAAATTGAACAAATGTAGAACAATTAAACAGTATGCTGCCATAATGAATATATAGAAAAAAACGAATGAATGATCAATATTTCATAAAACTTTGTCTTAATAATTATAACCAAAAATAAATACACACACTTCAAAGCTAATTCTATTCTCAGAGCTAATGCACAACATGTACAAAAGATGTTTATGCCTTTATTTTTTATTTCCAGGATTTTAAAAGCCTTCGCATGTTAAATATTGTACACAAATAAAAGCAAAATCAAATAACAATTTATAGGTAAAATACATCAGAATCTAAGATCAGTGCATGTGCATTTGTTTAAATAAATATCTTAAAATAATTTAATAATAAAAGTGTTGAATCTCGCACACATGGGATATACGAGGGTAAGTTGAAAAATAAGTTTCCCCTGTCGACTGTGGTCAGAGATGTGTATGAAAGTCAAAAAATAGAATGCGACATTAAAGATATGACATACCTTTATTTTTCCACATAAATACCAAGTACATTGAGACATTTGTCATATCGCTTAATAAGCTTCAAAAAGCCCTCCAGGAAAAAATGAGGGCTTTGCATATGGAAGAAGCGTTGAACGGCTTGTTTCACTTCAGTATTGCTTCCAAAGCGCCTTCCCCCGAGATTTTTCTTCAAAGCCGGAAACACAGATGGAAGTCGCTTGGTGCGAGATCAGAACTGTATGGCGGATGGTGTAGGCGCTCCCAACCAAGAGTTGCAATATGGTTTTGCGTTGCCGTCGCCGAATGTGGTCTGGCATTGTCATCCAACAGCAGAACGCCAGATGTGAGAAGGCCAGGCCGCTTTTTCCGAATCGCCTCTTTCAATTTCGACAGGGTAGCGCGTAGCATTGATGGTTCCAACCTCCAAAAAGTCCAGCAACAAAACTCCTTGGGCGTCCCAGAAAACTGTGAGGAGCACTTTACCTGCAGAGGGAGTTGTCTTGAACTAATTTTGGACAGGTAATGACGGATGTTTCCACTCCATAGATGCGGCCTTCGATTCTGGCGTGAAATGGTGGACCCACGTTTCAACCCCCGTCACAATCCGAAACAGAAAGTCATTGCCATCTTCATGGTAACGCACGAGATGTTCCAGGCTGACCGCCATGCGTTGTTCCTGGTGTGTCGAGGTCAATTATCTGGGCACCCATCGTGCTGACACTTTTCTGTATCGAAGAATGTCGTGGATGATGTTTTGAGCTCGCTCATGTGAGATTCCAAGTTCTTCCGCTACTTCATCGATGGTAATACGCCGGTTCGCACTAATCATGTCATCCCCCTTCCCGACATTTGCATCTGTAGTGGCCGTGCGCGTCCGTCCAGCTCTCGGTATGTCCTCCACTTGTTGACGTCCATCACTGAATGTGCGACACCATCTCCGCACCATTTGCTTCGACATCACACCTGGCACATAGACTTCCACGAGGCGGTTATGAATTTCTGTTCCTGATACTCCACGTGCCCATTCATAGAGGATAACCGCTCTCCCTTCCTCCTTTGACCACGAATTCAAAACGCACCTTCTCTCCATACCGACCGAGGCTCAAATGAGAGGCTAGTCTCCACTTTGCGCAGGCCCTGCAACAGCGCCATCTGCTTGATTTGCAGCGACCTCTACCCAATGGTGTATCGGTGACTTGTGCGTTTTCCTGCTGTGACGCCTTTCGCCCATAGCCGTTCAACGCTTCTTCCATATGCAAAGCCCTGATTTTTTCTTAGAGGACTTTTTGAAGCTTATCAAGCGATATGACAAATGTCTCAACGTACTTGTACGAGAATAATAAAATAAAGGTATGTCATATCTTTAATGTCTCATTCTATTTTTTGACTTTCATACACAACTCTGACCACAGTCGACAGGGGAAACTTATTTTTCAACTTACCCTCGTATATATATCACCAAAAACAAATATATAAAAATGGGATAGTTTTTCTATTCTTGCGAATTAGATTTTTATTTTTCTGAGTTATCAAAATGAGATTTAGTATTTGTGCTTTGGGGAAATCCGTTTTAAAGTTTTAATTTCATTCATAATAATATCATAAAAAGCAGTCACAACTATTAAATCTTGACCAAATCCATTTGATCTTCCCAGTAAATAATTCACAAACTAGAATTTTTGCATGAATTGCACAATTCTTTCTTAAAATTATTTATTACTGCATATATAATGTCAATCTCATTGATGCGCAATAGAAATATAATTAATTCATTTTTTATCAGGCTCTTTTCTAGCAGATAATCTGAAATGTAGGCGTGGCAGTTGCTGTTTAGCATCAAACATTGCACCATAATTGCACAATTCTTTCTTAAAATGATTTATTACTGCATATGTAATGTCAATCTCATTGATACGCAATAGAAATATAATTAATTCATCTTTTATCAGGCTCTTTTCTAGCAGATAATCTTAAATGTAGGCGTGGTAGTTGCTGTTTAGCATCAAACATTGCTCCACTACTTAATGAGAAACGTAGGTAAAACTTTGAAATTTTGCAGGCATATTTATAAGGATTCGGGGTATCAAATGAGCCAATAAAACATTTTTAGACAGTTTAATGATTTTTAGGGTACCATATCGCCTTAATATATATAACAAAAGTTGGTATGCATTTTTGAAATCAAAGCAATACTCATTTTTTTTTAAATATTTGAACTTAGAATTTATACGTTTTTTAGGGATTTTTTCATAATAATTCATAAACATTTTTTTTTAGGAATTTGAATCTGTTATCCCCAAACTTATACCAATTTTTGTTGTACATGGTTTGACAAATATGTAAATCAAATTTCCTGTGTGTACGTCAATTATTGTACGAAGAGTAGCGTTTTAAAATTACCTCAAAAATTTAATGGATTGCTTTTTGTGATATTTTGAGCAAATATTCTGTCTTACGTATTGCATATACATAGGTTACAAGGAAAAAATTGTAAAAACCATAAAATCCAAGATTTTTGTTTAAATCGTACCGCGTATTCTTAATTGGAGCTCCATCTCGCGAAATATAATTTTCGAACAGGGTATTAGCGATTATCTTTGCGGAAGTTTATCCGGAGGGGTATTACTTCCAACCACTTCGTAGTCATCCGTTATCACTAAAATATACCTATATCGTTCAGGTTTCGATGCTCGGTAGGGGTATCCTATTTCGTTTGGATAATTAGTTATAATCGGTATTAGACGACCGGCCGGTAACGCGTTCTTATAGTTATTTTTCTGACCAGCATCGCATGTCAAAACATAATCGTGTATAAATTTCCCCATATAGGGAAAATAACAAGCATCCCTCACTCGTAAATATGTCTTTTTTCTACCGATGTGCCCAGCCATAGGCTTATCATGAAATTCGCGCATTATCACACCTCGCAGTGACCGTGGACTATATACTCTCAGTTCTCCGAGAGTTGTTGCGTACTTTCCATAAAATAACACGCTGTCAACTCACTTAAAATCTGAGACCAGTTTCCACAGACTGACGCATTTACCGTACTGTCATCGGGGTTTTGCAAAAATCGGTAAATATGTCCCAGCTCAGGGTCCTGTCTTTGTTCAGAAATCAACTGCTCCCTTGACGAAAGTACCAAATCTCTAATTACTGCACAAGCTATATTGCCATCCTCAAAACTTTCCACCGGGTTCCGAGACAACACGTCTGCCACAATATTTTGAGCTCCAGGCCTGTGTTCCCATTCAACATTAAACTCGGCTAGCTTGAGTGTCCATCTAATCATTCGGCTTGATAAATTTTTACCATTAGTGAGTTTTGTTAATGCTGCATGATCCATGATAACTTTTACTGGTAAGCGAACCAAAGTAGGTGCGAAACTTATTTAAAGCCCAAATCACCGCTAAACATTTGCGCTCGGTTACCGTGTAATTGCCCTCAGCCCCATTAAGTGTGCGGGACGCATGTGCGATGGGTCTCTGATTTTGAGTAAGCACCGCTCCAATCCCAATAGAAGTAAAAAGCTCAAATTGTACATTAAAATCCGGTAATTTTAGTACAGGTGCTTCTGTAATTGCACGTTTGATCGATTCAAAAGCAACTTGCGGCTTTTCCGACCAATTAAATTTCCTACCTTTTTTTTTAATTTCATATAATGGTTCACAGAGATCTGCGTAACCCTTAATAAATTTTTGATACCATTGGGTCATTCCGAGAAATTTTGATACTTCTCGAGTATTCTTTGGTGATTTCATTTCGAGTATTGCCTTAACTTTAAACTCATCCGTGGCAATCCCGTCTTTGCTAATTACTAGGCCCAAGTATTTTAATTTCACACACCCAAAATTACACTTATCTTTGTTCAATGCCAACTCTGCTTCCTGCAATAACCTAAATACTTCCTTTAAATGTTCCACGTGTTGTACAAATGAGGGAGACGCGATAATCACGTCATCCATATACACTTGCTCATAGTTATCTAATACCGGTTTGAGAATAATGTCGATTGCTTTCTGAAAATTTGGCGCTGCCACCGAGAGGCCGAATGGCATGCGCTTAAACACATGTGTGCCGTTTTTCGTCACAAAAGCAGTTTTGATTACATCACTGGGATTTACTGCCAATTGAAAATAGCCGGTGCGTAGATCCAAAGTACTCATTATTGTCGTGTGAGGAATATAGGTAATTAAATGCTCAATGAGTGGCAAAGGATATCTAGGGTGCCTGGTTACCGCATTAAGATTGCGATAATCCACTGCAAATCTATACGGCTCCGGATTGTCCGGGGGTAATCCGTTCTTCTTACGACACAATACTACAGGAGAAGCGTAAGCAGATTGAATTTGTACGATGGTGCAATCTCGTAGCATTTTTTCAATATGGTACTCAATGATACCTTGCCTAACCCTGTCATACTTATACGGTCTGGATACTACCGGAGCGCTATTACCCGTATCAATTTCATGATATAATACATGAGTAAGTCCCGGTTTTTCCGAGAACAGCCCCTTAAAACTATTAAATAACGATTTTAATTCTCTCTTTTGACTTTCATCTAGTTTCGTATCTGAAAGATCAATTTCTAAATTCCCCTCATCGATTTTTATTTCTTCAATTTGCGAATCCGGAATCGCTAATGACTTTTCATTGAAATTCATTGTGATTTTTTTTTCTGTAATAAAATCGATACCTAAAATGAAAAGTTATTCTAGAACCGCCAATATATGAAAATTCCACTTTTTCTTAAATTCTCGAATTCTGATCTCCAATTCTACCGTTCGTACATTGTTACAACATCCACCTTGAGCCGTTACTACTTTTGTTTTTGATTTTTTAACTGGCTTATAAGAAAATTATGACTGATACGTGTTTTTTCAGAGATAAACGACTTCTCAGCCCCAGTCTCCCATAATGCTTTCGTGAAAATGTCTTGTACTAAAATGGGAACGTACGGAAGTTCCACATGTGACATCCATAAAGCAGAAAGCCTTATAGGACGTTTCTCTTCAACCTGCGAACGTTCCTGATTTCGATCACTTAAAAAGTTTAAATTTTTATGATTACCCCTGTTTCAATGATTATTCGCCCCTCGGTCAAACTTATCACTCGGACCCCTATTTCTAAACTGATTCCGACCACCACGATTCTCGAACCCGCGATCATTCCTGTCAATGCGGTTCCTGTTCTCGAACCCTTGGTTAGCATGGTTCCTCTGGGGTCTATTCGCATATGAACTTCTATAAGCATTTCTCCTGTCATTTTGACGTTCCACTACCCCTGTATCTCTCCAATTTCTACTTGTACGACCTTCGGTAGACTTCCTACTCGCATCCCAAACTAGTCTTTCACTATCATTATTACTCGAACCCTGGTTGTGTCTCTCCTCAAATATCTATCTTCATATTTATTGATCATTTGAAGTAACTGCAATTGAGAAGTTGGATTTCGAATCTCGATGTATTCCATCAATTGTGGTTCCAGACGGGTGATAATGTGATCGATTAAATTCGTTTCCGACATATTTAGTCCCAGCCTTTTGTGTATTTTGAGTAAGTCGTAATTGAAGTCTGATGGAGCCTGACCGTGACCCTGATACGACGAATAGAATCTGACTTCTAATTCAGTCTTATTCCTAACCACTGGCAAATTTTCCGTCAACGCCTCTTTTAATTGCGTGAAATTCTTTGCATTCCCCTGCACTAACGACGAACCAAACACCTCAAACCAGTCCAAAGCACGTCCTCGGACACGTCCTTTGAGAAAATAGCATGCCAAATTGCTCGGTATCTCGTAAAACTTCACATTACTGTTAATACATTCCAAACATTTAGCCACATTCTCAACTCCTGAGAAACAAATATCAGACTAGAGCCTAAATTTGGATCCGACTCCTATCTCGGGGTTAAGGGAAATATGTCCATCGGACAAACCCGTTGGGTGCCATTGTGGGGGAGGGGTCCTAACTGGCACCTCTCTTCCTCTGTCCGGCGCGTCTCTAGGTGTGGGGGGGGGAAACAAAGCATCACCAACAAACTCCATAATAACAATTAGATTTATTCAAACTTTGATTAAGCAATTACAAGTTAAATTATAAGAAGAAACCTAGGAGTGATATCTAAAGCGTCGATTAATCCTAATATTCAATTCTAAGTAAGCCCGACTACCAGAAATGGATAAAAAGAGCAAGCACTAATGAATCGATGGCCGATTCTGATTATACTATCTTAAATCTTCAATCTAACAATTTTAATCTCAGAAATTACCTTTTAAACGCGCGCTAGGTTTGTGAAGTAAATACTTCAGTGTTCACACTTACTTGACAGCTTCCCGGCTCCTTCTCCCTTTACATCTACAAAACTTATATATATAGACTTATATAGTCGAACTAATTAACATATATCTATCTCGTGTTTTTCTTGAAA
>BMAO01007781.1:35252-55897 GCA_019973975.1 Trichonephila clavata
TACGTCTAATAACTTAAAAATAGAAAATTGTAACGCCCCTTAAATCCCCCCGCCCCCGCAACACCCCTTGGGGGTCAATTTTCCCAGAACCCATTTTGTAGCGGATATTTACTCCAGGAAAGAAACTTACCTACCAATTTTCAAGCAGGTAGGTGAAGTAGTTTAAAAACGGATATATTTATCTATTACGCCCCTTAATCCCCCGCAACGCCACTTAGAAGTCTGTTTTCACAAAACCCGTTTTGTAACTGATCATTATTCTACGAAAGGAATCTATATATATCAAATTTAAAGACAGTGCGTCAAATAGTTTAAAAATGGAAATAATTATCTATAACGCCCCCTAAGCCCCTGCAACGCCACTTGGGGTCGATTTTCAGCAAACTCATTTTGTAGCGGATCTCTACTCTCTGAAAGGAATCCGTTTACCCAATTTCAAGATTGTACATCAAGTAGTTTAAACATGGAAACAATTATTATTAAAGCCCTTAACCCCCCGTAACGCCCCTTGCGTTTCGAATTTCGGAAAATCCTTTCTTAGCTGATGTCTACTCTATCAGAGGAACATGTCTACCAAATTTCAAGTCTGTAGGTTGAATAGTTCCAGAGATTTCGTGATTAGTCAGTCAGTCAGTCAGTCAGTCAGTCAGTCAGTCAGTCAGTCAGTCAGTCAGTCAGTCAGTGAGTGAGTCGCTTTTCTCCTTTATATATATAGATATATATATATATATATATATATACTAGCTGTTACCCGCCCGCTTCGCTGGGTATTTCATGATGTTTTATAAATTTTTACTGCTTATATATATATGTATAAATTATTGATATCTAAGTCCTAGCATTAAGAATTCGATTGAATTGAAAAATATACTTATACCTGTAACTGTCACATGTTGATAAAAAAAAAGGGCAGAACTCATCTAATTTGTATTTTCTAAAAATCTCTAAAATTGAAGCATAGAATGATGTTTGCTCTTTCGTAACTCAAAAACCAAGTGGATTCCCGCAAAACCAATTTTCGGTGGATCTCTACTCCGTAAATTGAACATGCAAGCCAAATTTCAAGTCTAAATCTAACAGAAAAAAGCAAAAGTTTTACTATAAATATCCCCGTAATCCCGTTGAGAGCCGTTTTCCAAAATAACCGCTCTTAGCGGATTTCAACTCAACAAAAGAAAAATGCAAACCAAATTTCATTATTATAGTCCTTGTAGCTCGAAAAAAGTAATTTTTTTTGTCAATACGTCCCAGTAACCCCCTGCAACCCCCCAGAACTTGATTTGCTTAAAATTTATTCTTAGTGGATCCCTATTCAACAAAAGAAACATGCTTAACATATTTCAAGTATATGGGTCTAACAATTAAAAACAGGAATTTTTTTCTGTAACTCCTCTTGACCCCTCGCAAACATCTTTGGGGTCAATTTTCATTTTACTCTTTGTTAGAGGAACTCTATTTCATGAAAAGAACATACCTACCAATTTTCAAGCAGGATGATCAAATAGTTTAAAAATGGAAATATTTATCGATTACGCCTCTTAATCTCCCGAAATTAAACTTAGTAGTTGATATTCGTGAAACCCATTTTGTAGCGGTTCTCTACTTTACGAAAGGAATCTGCTTATCAAATTTCAAGACTGTACGTCTAACAGTTTAAAAATGGGGGTAATTGTCTATAACGCCACTTGAGCCCCCGCAACGCCATTTCTGGGTCTGTTTTCACAAAACCCATTTTGTAGGGGAATTGCACTCTATGAAAGGAATCTGCTTAAAAATGCAAAAATATTATCAATAACGCCCCTTGAACCCCCGCAACACCACCTAGGGGTCGATTTTCACAAAACACATTTTGCAGTGTATTTCTATTCTATGAGAGGAATCTGCTAACCAAATTTCAAGACTGTGAGTCTAATAGTTTAAAAAAAGAAATAATTATTTGTATCTGCCCTTAACCCCCCGCAACACCCCTTGGGGTCAATTTTCTCCAAACCCGTTTTGTAGCGGATATTTACTCCATGAAAGAAACATTCCTACCAATTTTCAAGCAGGTAGGTCAAATAGTTTAAAAACGAAAATATTTATCTCTTACGCCACTTATTCCCCTGCAACGCCACTTAGAGGTCTGTTTTCACAAAACCTTCTTATAGCTGATCTCTACTCTATGAAAGAAATCTTTTTATCAAATATAAAGACAGTGCGTCTAATAGTTTAAAAATGGAAATAATTATCTATAACGCCCCTTAAGTCCCCTCAACGCCACTTGGGGCAATTTCACGAAACCCATTTTTTAGCGTATCTCTACCCTATGAGAGGAATCTGCTTACTAAGTTTCAAGACTGTACGTCTAATAACTTAAAAATAGGAACTTATAACGCCCCTTAAAACCCCCGCCCCCGCAACACCCCTGGGGGTCAATTTTCCAAAAACCCATTTTGTCGCGGATATTTACTCCAGGAAAGAAACTTACCTACCAATTTTCAAGCAGGTAGGTGAAGTAGTTTAAAAACGGATATATTTATCTATTACACCCCTTAATCCCCCGCAACGCCACTTAGAAGTCTGTTTTCACAAAACCCGTTTTGTAACTGATCATTATTCTACAAAAGGAATCTATATATCAAATTTAAAGACAGTGCGTCAAATAGTTTAAAAATGGATATAATTATCTATAACGCCCCCTAAGCCCCTGCAACGCCACTTGGGGGTCGATTTTCAGCAAACTCATTTTGTAGCGGATCTCTACTCTCTGAAAGGAATCCGCTTACCCAATTTCAAGATTGTACGTCTAATAACTTAAAAATAGAAAATTGTAACGCCCCTTAAATCCCCCCCGCCCCCGCAACACCCCTTGGGGGTCAATTTTCCCAGAACCCATTTTGTAGCGGATATTTACTCCAGGAAAGAAACTTACCTACCAATTTTCAAGCAGGTAGGTGAAGTAGTTTAAAAACGGATATATTTATCTATTACGCCCCTTAATCCCCCGCAACGCCACTTAGAAGTCTGTTTTCACAAAACCCGTTTTGTAACTGATCATTATTCTACGAAAGGAATCTATATATATCAAATTTAAAGACAGTGCGTCAAATAGTTTAAAAATGGAAATAATTATCTATAACGCCCCCTAAGCCCCTGCAACGCCACTTGGGGGTCGATTTTCAGCAAACTCATTTTGTAGCGGATCTCTACTCTCTGAAAGGAATCCGTTTACCCAATTTCAAGATTGTACATCAAGTAGTTTAAACATGGAAACAATTATTATTAAAGCCCTTAACCCCCCGTAACGCCCCTTGCGTTTCGAATTTCGGAAAATCCTTTCTTAGCTGATGTCTACTCTATCAGAGGAACATGTCTACCAAATTTCAAGTCTGTAGGTTGAATAGTTCCAGAGATTTCGTGATTAGTCAGTCAGTCAGTCAGTCAGTCAGTCAGTCAGTCAGTCAGTCAGTCAGTCAGTGAGTGAGTCGCTTTTCTCCTTTATATATATAGATATATAGACTAGCCCAAAGTGATAGTAAAGAGAAATCTGAAGCATCGATATCTGCTTAGGATATAGATGATACTATTTTTTGTATAACTGTGTAAATTTGAGTCAATAACAAGTTGAGCACGTGATGATAGTGAAGTGAGTTAGAAAGAGAAAGAGAAAGTAAAAAATGTGTGGGAGACTGCAAGAGAATTATATATGGTCTGATTAATCGTATAATAAAAGTTGTTGCTTATTAATGTGAATTTCATATAGCAGTGAGATCAGCAGCATGTCCAATGTACATCGTCCTTATACCACAGCTTTAGAGCAATGTTAATTCAAAACGACAAATGTGGGATTGTTTTCACTTAATTTTTTCTTTGTGTTTATATATTGACGGTAAAGACTAAAATGAAGAGATAATTAAAAAACTCATAGAAATAAGAGATAATATTTATTTATGCAATCAATATATATTAAATTGCTTTTAAGTATATGACTACCCTAAAATTGTGAATTTTGCCAAAAATTAACGTATTTTTTTATGATTTTATTTTACAGGCCATCCTATTAGCTTTATAAAAATACCAATTTATTATTTTCCGTTCACTAGAACAAAAACTACAAGTATTTTAGTAAAAGCAGATGCCATTATAAGAAAGATATGTCATACTTTAAAACGCGTTTTACTCGAAATGTGTGTTTTTTTTAAATGCTCAAACGGGGCCACAGTGATTGCAAAAAAAGTTTTGAAAATAATTAAGTAAACTTTTTTGCGTATATCCTGTATAGTAGTAAAAGTGTTTTAGCCTTCATGTTTATCAATCACTTTTTTATTACAAAATTTACAGTCCCTTATGTGAATATTATCACTGTTTTTTTAAGCAATTTCATATAATAAATAAGATAAAGTGCTCTAGTTTTTGTAAAAATTAAAATATCTCTTATCTTGAAGATCATTTCAAAAATGAATAACATGGCAAAACATCAGAATTGTAAAATTAAAAATTTGTTCATAAACTTTTGTTCAGAATGGGCCCCGTTTATATTATTTTTTGTAACTTTTTATCATTTTTTCCCGTTATAGTAATAATAATTTATTTTTCTTTTCTCTTTTTTAGCATATTTTTCTTAAAATGTACTAAATAAATCTAAAAACAACAAAAAAATCCCCATATTTCCATTTTTTTTAAGAAAAAGTTGTCGTAAGTAGTCGGATACCTTAACACGAAAATATTTCCCTTTTGGGAATGAGCAAAATATGAAAAACTCCAGGCACGGATTGAACTGTCCTAATGTATTATCGGAAGAATTCAATGCAGTAGATGATGCCAATGTGTGTACAGACCCAATTATGACAGATAAAGACATTTTGGAATTTGTTCGAATCTCAAGAAATATTGATGCAGATTCCGAAGACGAAAATAAAATGAGTAATGCAGTTCCTGTTTTCAAGACATCCGAGATGAGGAACATCATAAAAAGTATGTACAGTTATTTACACGCACATTCCAATGGAGGTATGAATAACAAATGGACGACATTGAACAATTTGTTGACAATTTGAAGCTAAAAAAGACAATACAAAGGAAAATATCAGACATTTTTATAAAAACTCAATAAATATTTTATTTTCCAAAAATAATAATAATAATAATAAATAAAGTTTTGTATCAAATTTTATTGAGTTCTTGTAAATATTTCTGTTTCATTCATTTTCATTAAATGCATGCATCTCTACATATGTATGTAAAAAAGGTACTTTAGCTTAATTTTGTCGAATTAAGGTTTTTTTTCTTGCAATATCCTTTAACACGAAAAAATACTCGTCTCGTGTTAAGCGATTTTCACTGTATTTATCATTTGATTCATTTCACAATCTCCTTTTTTTGATAAATTTTTATCAAACAACGAATGTTTAGCGAAGTTTGATCCTATCTGACATAAATATCAATCAAACGTTCCATATATTCTTCCTAATTATGAAACTGTCTAAATTTGAAGAAACTTCAAAATTCAATAAATCATCCAAACACTTTTAAGTTATATATAATAAATGAAATCATTGACACACACACACACACACACTTATCAGTAATATCTTTTTATGTTAAAAAGATGCGACTTTATTCATCATATGATTTGCATCATAATCTGCAACTTTTGACAAATTTATTTACATTTAAATGAACTATTTTTTGTAGCAGTTTGACCAAACATGGTCATTGCACTAATTAAATCAATCCAAATAACGATCCACAGCTTCTTTTCAAATTATAGACACGATTTAGTTTGACGGAACTGAAAAGATTGGTGATGCTTTTTTTAAACACTTACACAATATAAAAGCATTGTTTTTTAATATCAGTTTCCCGTGGAGGAGTTACATAGAAAAATACTATTGTTTTTATTATATGATTTACATCAAGATAAACATTTGTGTTTTTATTTATGGACTTACCTAAGCCTATAGAAACGCCAAGATATAATTACCATTTAAATAGTTCATTTAATAATTATAGCATAAAAATTACTTTAAATGAGCTGTCTTCAAAATGTTTTCTACGGAACCCTGGGGTTCCATGAGGCATTCCCAAGGGTTCCCCGAGTTACAAGAAGAAATTGAAAGGAAAATTATAAATGTTTATGCACACAAAATGGATTCGTGTTCTCTATAAAGTTTGTGTAACCACAAGTATATAAAGCTCATTCCGATCATCAAAAATGAATTTTTTTATATACATAGTAAATTTTATTTTTTTAAAAACTTTTTAAATTTTTATTATAAAATAATGAAAGGAATATTGCAATGTTTTTTTTCTTTATATATGAATAACACAGTAGCGCACGCGCGAATTTTTCAGGGAGGGGGGGGGGGGTCCAGTTTCGAAAGTCCACCATTCTCGTATTATGCTCCAATACACCGCCCGACACATTCTTTTGATTTTGTCGATTTTCGGGAACAAAAACAGTAAAAAATTAATTAATTAATGATTAATACTAATTTTTGAATAAATAATTAGCATTAATTAATAAAAATCAACTATTAGTTACAACTACTTGATTAAATTTTACGTACTATATACATAGGATTATAATCAATCGGGAAAAAAAATCAAGTGCTATGGGAGGGGGGGTCTGGACCTGAGGACTGCCACTGGAACTACCTACCCACTTGTGAAAATTCTGCTGTTAACTATCCCGGGGTTCCACGAAATAATTTTATATTCATTACCACAATGTTTTGCGAATCTAAATAGCTTTCTAATAAAAAATGCACCTTTTTTTCATTTGTAGAAAAAACACCTATAAAGAAGGAGAGGGAACAACTTATCGATATATCAACAGATTCGATGTTAAGATTTAAATTTAAGCAAGGACAGCTTCAAAAAATAAGGTTACAAATTCGTGCAGAATTTCTCAGACAGCTGTAAACATTTTAATACCATTTAGAAAAATGTATTTAAGTGAAAATTATTTCTCAACATGAATGGCTACAAAAACAAGATATAAAAAAAATTAAATGCAGAATATGAAATGAAATGCGACTGCAGGTAATTTCAATAGACCAGACTTCGGCAGTTTATGCAAAAAAAAAAAAAAAATACAAGCACATATCCCAACTACTAAATATAATGCATGAGTAGGTGTATATAAAGTATTATTAATGTGAGTAAATTATATTAAAATTACATTAAAGTTTTTAATAATAAATAGAACCCTTTTTTCTGTCTTTACAAAAGATAACCATAACACATGTTGATCTTCTTTTATTTTTTCAAATATATTCTAAGCTTACGGAATGGAGTTCCCCGCGAAAACACTTTTTAATTTTAAGGTTCTCATGAGTCGAAAAAGTTTGAAAACCACTGCTTAAAATTATAGGCGTAAACTTGAAAAACTAAAAATTCTCGATCAGCTTTTAATTTAATTTTTTTTTTATAAAGAATAAAAACAGTCGTAAATTTTCTACTGTCTTCCACGAAACGATTCACATCACAATTTCTGCCTCCTTCCAATTGAAGAACATCCCAACAAAATCACCTTCCCATGTCCGAACTGTACATCCATCCCCTTTGGACACGAGTTCAAACGTAAACAGATCACCTTTGTTCCATCTGAGTGATTTTCAGCAGACGTAATTAACTGTAAACCGTCTCCCTTGTCAACGCACAGTACTTTGGGAGTGTTCCCTCTGCCAATGTGGAACAGACCTCCAGAGACGAGATTCCTGGAACTCAAATGCATCAGCTCGGATAATGGATGAGAACTGCATTAAGTCGCGGTTACAGAGTTTAATTAGCACCATGCATCACTCTGGTGAGTTCACGGGAAAAGAGATACTCGCTGGTGTCTTCCAGAACTTGTAGTGTCAACACCGACTGTGGAGTTGTTTGGTATCGCTAACTATCAACAATAAGCTGCAGTGTAAACTGCTTCAAATAGCTTTTGTAAATTTGTTAAGTCTGAAGTCGCTTGTAGTTTGTATGAGGTATATGGAAAGTTGAATTATTCAGAGAAATGTTTGTAGAAATATGTTTGAATAAATTAAACGAAATATCATCATGAAGTATTAGTCAAAATTGAAAAATTAGTAGACATCTGTTTAAGGTATCCATCTACCCTAAAATTATGAATTTTGCCAAAAATGGACAATTTTTTATGATTTTATTTTATAGGCCATTCTGCTAGCTTTATAAAATACCAAGTTTGTTATTTTCCGTTCACTAGAACGCAAACTACAAGTGTTTTAGTAAAAGCAGATGCCATTACTTTAAGCAAGATGTCATACTTTAAAATGTGTTTTACTCGAAACGTTTTTTTTTAAATGCTCAAGCAAGGATTGTGATTGCTAAAAAAGTTTTGAAAATAATGAATTGAAATTTTTTGTGTATGTTCTGTATAATAGTAGAAGTGTTTTAACTTTCAAATTTTTCAGTCACTATTACAAAATTTACAGTCCCTTATGTTAATATATAATCACTGTTTTTTTAAGCTTATAATAAATAAGATAAAGTGCTCTAGTTTTTGTAAAAATTAAAATATCTCTTATCCTAAAAGTCATTTCAAAAATAAATAACATAGTAATACATCAGAATTGAAAATTTGTCCTTAAACTTTTGGTACAAAAGGGGCCACGTTTTTGTTATTTTTTTTGTTAATTTGTACCCATACGTTGTAATTGATGCTAATGGAAAAATGTTGAAGCCGATCACTGTTTATCGAAGACCCGATGCTGCCACTCATTTCATTAATAATTTGATCAAAGAAAAAGATCAAATTGCTCCAATGATAACCACTATTATGCCAATGAATCTTTCACCTGAAGAAGAAGAACAATTTAATTCCGAAACGCGATGCTATCTCTGTAAACATCTCCTCGAGAATGATAAAGTTAGAGACCATTGTCATTTGAGTGGGCGTTATAGAGGAGCAGCTCATAATTATTGTAATTTAAAATATAAAATGCGAAAAATGATACCCGTTGTGTTTCATAACCTTAAAAATTATGATGCACATCACATTATCAAATGCTTGGGGAATTTTAAAGACCATGAGTTTAACATTCTTGCTAATAATATGGAGAAATACATCACTTTTTCCATGAGAAAAAATATGAAAGAAAATAATGTTACAGTATCATTGCAATTCATAGATAGTTTTCAGTTCTTACCAATTTCATTACAAAATTTAGTTCAGAATTTAAAAGATAGCGACTTCAACATTTTAAAACAATATGTATCCCTAGATAAAATTCATCTTCTTCTACGAAAAGGTATTTTTCCGTATGAATACGTGGATAACTTCCAAAAGTTTCAGAGATTGCCATACCTCCCTGCCTCTGCGTTTTACAGCACATTATCTGGAGAGCATGTGAGTGAGGAAGATTACGAACATGCTAAAAATGTGTGGTCCACCTTCAAAATTAAATCTCTAGGTGAATATCACGACCTGTATGTAGCCAGTGATGTTTTTACTATTGGCTGATGTATTTGAAAATTTCCGAAAAATATGCCTTAAAAATTATGAGTTGGATCCTGCACACCTCATTACATCACCATCTCTTGCATGGCAGGCTTGCTTAAAAATGAGTCGGCAACCTTTAGAATTGTTCACAAGCATTGACATGCATTTATTTATTGAAAAAGGTATTCGTGGGGGAATTTCAATGATATGCAAAAGGTATGCTAGAGCTAATAACAGGCATTTAGACAATTACAATCCTTCAAGTCCATCTAAATATATTATTTATTTAGATGCAAATAATTTATATGGCTGGGCAATGTCACAAGCCTTACCCTATGGTGATTTTAAGTGAATTTCTCCTCATACATTTAATACAGAGCAAATTTTATCAATACATGAAAATAGCGAAGTTGGTTATGTTTTTGAAGTAGACCTCGAATATCCTACAAAGCTTCATAATTTACATAGTGACTATCCCTTGGCACCCGAAAAATTGTTGATTAAAAAGCATATGATTTCACCCACTTCAAGAAATATTTTACAAACATTCGATTTTGAAAACTTTCATGAAAGTGAAAAATTAGTACCAAATTTGATGAATAAGAATAATTATATCGTATACTATAAAAATTTACAACTATACCTATCTTTAGGATTAAAATTAACAAAAGTTCACAAAGTTTTAAGTTTCAAGCAAAAATCTTGGTTAAAACCCTACATTGAGTTTAATACCAATCAAAGAAAATTAGCCTCTTCTTCATTTGAGAAAGATTTTTTCAAATTGTTAAATAACTCAGTGTATGGTAAAACAATGGAGAATGTTAGAAAACATTCAAATGTACAATTAGTCACTTCTGAAAAACAAGCCAAAAAGTTAGTTGCAGCTCCCACTTTCAAACGTTTCAAAATTATTACAGAGAGTTTAGTAGTTTTAGAAAAATTAAAATCCTGTATAACCCTTAATCGTCCTATATACATAGGATTTGTTATTTTGGAGCTAAGTAAAGTTTTAATGTATAACTTTCATTATAATCACATAAAAAAGCGATACATGGATAAAGCAAATCTTCTGTTCACCGATACAGATTCCTTAACGTATGAAATTGAAACAGAAGATATCTATAAAGATATGGGAGAAAATTTAAACATATATGACACCTCTGACTATCCACAGGATCACGCATTATATAGTGAAAAAAACAAAAAACGAATTAGTTGTTTTAAGGATGAAATTAATTCAAAGCCTATTATTGAGTTTGTTGGTCTTCGAGCTAAAATGTATTCCATGCTAACTGCAGATTCTGAAAAGAAGACTGCAAAAGGAGTATCCAAAGTAGCCATTTAGCAAAAATTAAAACATTCCAATTATCTTCAATGTTTAAAAGAAAACAAAAGCACGAAAGAAAATATGATTCTCATTAAAAGTGAAAACCACGACATTTATACTGTAAGACAAAATAAAACTGCTTTGTCATCATTCGATGATAAAAGGTATACTTTAGATGATAACATTGGAACGTTTGCCTACGGACATTACAAAATTAATGAAAACCCAATCTAATTTGAAAAGCAATTTGAAGCTGTAAATAATTAACAGACCCAAAAGAGTAAAACTGGATTGAGGCGACATTTAGACAATGTCGGGTGGATGGTGGGCTCAATCCTAATCTTAAAAAAAAAACGTTTTATATGTAATTATTAAATGATTGTCTATTAAGAAGTTGCAAAAGTAACGTGAATTTTATTCTATTATAAATAAACCTAATGAATTTATTTGCTGAAATATTCAAATATTACTAAGTAAAACTCAAAAAGAAAAGAAAGAAAAGCAAATATTGTACACTCTAAAAATATTACAAAAGGCAATTGGAATAAAAAAAAATTGGATTGAGGCGGCGCAATGCCGGGTGGATGGTGGGCTCAATCCTAAAAAATAAAAAATAAATCATTTTTATGCATACTTAATAAATGAATGTCTTTTTTATAGTTCTTCAGGTCAGTGAATGGGTAAGTTCTTTAAATACTTCCTTCCCCTATCTACTCCAGTCCCTGTTATCCATATGCAGATAACTTTCAAATGAATCTTTTATCTCTTTCAATGAATTTATTTTAATCTAACAAAAGTCGCGCACATTTTATCTTATTGTCAATGATCACACATCATTAAAGTATTCTTAAACCCTAAAAGAAATAATCTGTCAATAATATCCATTGCCCCCTTATCTACTGCGTCCACCACAACCTTATCTCTACCACCACAATCTTATCTCTACCACCACCATCTTATCTCTACCACCACCATCTTATCTCTACCACCACCATCTTATCTCTACCACCGCCATCTTATCTCTACCACCGCCACCACTATGTTGAACCCCCATTTATATACTTACGTGTATTAAATATATGCAAAGAAATAAAGCTACAAGAAGATGATGAAAACAAACCGCCAGTGAAAGAACGGTACACGAAGTCTCTGAAGTAAATTTTATTAGTCTATGAATTTCTGCTCCAATAGGAAACCATACTATGAGCCCGTAGGGAAAAACGAAAATTTATTTAAAATGTCACTAAATTGTGAGGGAATATATTTAAAGTTGTGTTACGTTACATATAATAAATTAGTGCTTAAAAGAATTTAAAATAAATTTGACATTACTTCCTCGTGGAAAGCTTCCAAATATTGTTCTTTCTCAAATTACTAAGCTTGGCAGCATTACAAATACTTGTCAGGTTCTTAGATTGTCGAAATATGTTGAAGAAGCAAGGAATATTTAAAAGGGATAAAGATTAGTGCATTATAAATAATACATAAATGATGAAAAAAGTTTCAGTTGTTTCCTGTTTAACCCCAAATTTTTACGTAATTCTTTTGGCTTTGTAAGAATTTTCATTGTAACAGTTGCTTTGTGCATGCTTTAGAAAAGTTATATGATTCTAACAGTATCTAAAAAGGATTTTAAGCCTTGTTCAAAAACTATATAATTCAATATCTCTTACGTAATAAAGTTAATAATTAGAGCATGCTTTTAAACAAATTTTTATTGATATATCAGACTTAATTTTTATATTACATTTTTGTTATAAATGTAAATTAATAAATAACTACATTGCTTTTTCATGAAGTAATAAGTACGATTTGTATATGCTCTGTTTTTGTTACTCATATGATTTATGCTTGACTCTCAAATTTTGTTATTCATGAAATTCACAGATATGTGATCTGAACTTCACTTCAATAATATATAGTTCCAGAACCAACCCGTACGAAATGTTTAAAAAAAAAGATCAATTTTATACTATTTAACTGGAAAAAAGCAGGGTAGAATAATAACAATTTTCTACTTAGAGTCACAGTCAGGTGAGTATCCCACCTCTAACCTAACATCTCCAGATACGTCACAGCTGGTCATCGAGGCTCAATTAGAAGCTGACTCATCACTGAAAACAGTTCTACTTCAGTCCGTAAGATTCCTGTCAAATGGTCTCGTCACCATTGAAAGCATATCCCTTTAGAACGTAATAGTGAGGGCAGTTGACGGGTGCAATGATTTCCATAACTTAAGACACCTCTGACTGAGTCGTCTACAGTAACTTAAGACACCTTTGACTGAGTCGTCTACACACACAGTAGCGTAACGGAGACTATTAGGGTCCCTCTGCAAAAGTCAGGTTTTGGGCCCATAGAATCCTGCCCCCCCCCCAGCAATGCGAGGGTGTACGTTACACCACTGATCGTCTATTTATGGTCATTACAGTCACTGGCGACCCGGTTACACATCGGATCTTTGATAAGGTTGCTTCAGGGCTCTTTTATATGAGTCAAGTACCATACGTAACAGAAGAAGCAGACAGTTGGGAGAGCAGACAGGAGTTGAGAAATGTCCTGGTTCTTTCACATGTAGTTAAAAGGTACACACAATCTCTGCTGTGCCCCATTTCCTTTACAATCTCTCTAAAATCTCGCGTTCTCCTCCCCAGTAGCTGACAACTTAAAGAATATTGCGGAAGCTAGGCTCTTCATACGCGGGTACCTGTGTACTGAAAATGGAGAAAGTTTTTATTGCTTTTCTTCGAATTCAATCATTTTACCGATGTGATCCAGACACTTCTTTTCCCCCTAGAATACTCCTTTTTCAGTCAACTTTGTTTCAGGAATTTTTTTCTCTCTTTACACTAAAGATATTGTGACCAAAAACGAGCCGACTGGAGCAAAGTTCCCTCGAGAGAAACTGGTCTCACCATCTGTGATCGCCGATTGGAAGATCACTCTGTCTTAGCACTCTATCTTCGTTACTGATCGACAGCTACATTTTCAGCATTCTGTATGTCCATGGTTCATCCATTCTTGTCAGTTTCGTCGGATGGTAACGTCATTCCGACTCAAACGTCGATCAATCATGCGATTGGATGAACCTGCTTCCTTTAATCCAATTTCGTGTCCCCTCTCCAATGTTGTCATCTACTCCTACTGTTGTGGGATATTGATGCAGGCCACATGGGTCAATATAACCACATTTGCATTAGAATTGGCATATCTTCTGTTTTGTTTACCATCTGGAGGCTTTTAATCCTTGGGTAGTCTAGTGGTTAGAGCATCGGACACCAGACCGGAGGGGCTGGGTTCCATGCCCGATGCCACCAAATACCCTCCGAGTACGCACGGAGTACACGCTCGTTAAATCAGTGCTTCGGAAACTCTTGATGGTGGTCGCAGCAGAAACCCTATGCGTAGGGTGCTGGGGAATATTTCCCTCCTCTCCAGTTCGATGACTAAATTGTTTAAGTGGAAATAGGTGGTGTCGCCATCAATAGTGTAGAAGTCCAACTTGTCTCAAGCTCTAGAAACTTTCATTCCTTCTCTTCGGGAAGGACACGACAACAACAATGACAACATCTGGATGCTTAGTTTTAATGCAATGGACCTCCAACGAGTCAGTCGTTAGCAGCCAAAAGTTGATCATTAGCATATTTTATTGCGATATTTCCGTTCATAATGATAACTCATTCTTGGTTCATCGTTATCGCTTTTTGTGTTATAGGGCAATGGTTCTTAAACTTTCGATCGCCTTGGCCTCTCCATCTTAACGTATCAGGATGACTCACGGACCCTCAAGATTATGAACCTCCCTCACTGACTCAATATTCTTAATATAAATACAAGTCCTAACAGAGCTTCTTCATTGGAGACAATTTATTAATCTAGTCAGGGACGTCTTAAGACTTCTTGAGGCCCTGAGCACCTACGCGCCCCCTATGACTCTTAAAAATAGACAGTACATAGCATACGTTGTCAAATACTCGTACAAACAATAGCATGAAACAAGTATATGTGCATGATTAAAAATCGTACAAACCGGCTCGACCTACAGCCGCCTTTTGACTGAATGAGTAATGATGGTGTATGGGGGTAGGCCAAGGCTTATACATGAACGACGGTTATTACATGTAGCCAGTTGACATATCGTCCAAATTTCCCAGTTTTTCGGAGAATACAACCGAAAGTAACATTTGACTGTGGAAATTGTTCGAATCATGATCTTATTTAGGTTGAATCAAGAACGAGACGGAGGCCCTGAGCCTGCTCCCAGTTGGTCCATGCCTTAAAACATCCCTGAGTTTAGTATGGCACATCTTTCAATTTTCCCACGTGGCCTTTCAGAGTCTGTAAAAAAGGGACATCTCAACGTTACATGAGAGACTCTGCGGACCCGTAGAAAGGCGCTGCGGATCCCAAGGACCACAGTTAAAGAGCCACTGTTATAGAATGTATTTAAATTCAATTTTTTCAAAAATGAAATATTTAAGATAAAATTTAGAAAAGAGATTTCAAATTTTAATTGATCGTTAAGTTACAACTTTGTTGTTAAATAGTTTAATTTATTCTTCTTACAATGCAATGCAATAATGATTCCGTTTTAAGGTTATTATATTGGCAACTTCAGAAAACAATTTTCGTTAGGTCCGAAGCCTCAGGTAAAAATTCTAAAGGAATGAATCGATTATTACAAAAAATATACCAAGAAAGTCAAAGGACAAATAAACAGTTCACTATTTAAACATGACAACCTCACAACTGTCGTCAAGTTCTTTATTATTTGATTCTATTTCATTTCTATCTAGATGCGTAATAATCCCGCGTTACGTTTACGACTACAATACATCAATTAATCCATAAAATATTGTTTAATTATTGTATCAGTCTCAATTTAAATTTAAGAGAAATTTATCATTGTTATAACATAGTGGCGCACACAAGGGGGGGGGGTCCTTGAAATCCGGACCCCTCTCCAAAGCCCTTGAGTTTTTTTCGTTTGATGATAAGCCTATATATATATATATATAACGTAAAATTTAATTCAGTACTTGTAATTAATAATTTATAATATAATAATAAATATTAATTAATAAAAATTAATGATTGTTATTAATTTAATAATTTATTTTTTACTGTTTTTGTTAACAAAACAGTAAAAAATAAGTAGGTATTGTCTTGAGGTATGATACGAAATGGGGGCTTTTGACCATGGACTTCCCCTCTTGAAAAATTTTTGTATGCGCTACTGTTATAACATGTTGAAAATTCAGTTCACTATTGGTGAAAGTAGGCATTTGAAAATTGGTCAAGTACAATATATACAATATAACACATTAAATCTCTGAAGACAAAAAACTTTTTCAAAATTAATCATTAAAAAAAAAAGCTTTATTTGGCACAATTACAGATAAGATATTAATTTGCACACTTTTGCTGTCGTTATATACACTATCTGGCCAAAAGTATCCAGACACCCAGTGCCTAGTCCTGAGGCACATATTAATATGATGTTGGTCCCCCTTTTGCACTAATGACAGCCTGCACACGTTTGGGAAGACTTTCCACCAATTTTTGATAGGTGACCATAGGAATTGAGTTCCAGGCGTCCATCACATCTAAAGTGAGTGCTTGCAGTGAGGATAGTCGATTTGGCTGCCTACGTAATCTGCACTCTAATTCATCCCAAAGGTGTTCTATGGATTTAGATCGGAGCTCTGAGAAGGCCAGTCCAGTTTTTGAACACCCATTTCGTCCGTGCAAGCCTCGATGTGTGAATGGAGCAGTTATCCTGCTGGAAGAGGAATGGGCCTTCCCGAAATATTGCCATAGAGTTGGAGTGCAGCATTGTCCAGAATATTCACATACATCTCAGAGTTCATGTTTTTAATTACAGGAACTAACGGACCCAGGCCAAACCACGAGAAACACCCCCACACCATTATGCTTCCACCACCAAACTTAAAAGTCGGCACAATGCAGTCACTAAAGAAACGTTCGCCGGGCATCCGCGAAACCCAGACGCGTCCATCCGACTGCCAGACTGTAAAGCGAGATTTATCACTCCAAAGAACAGTTTTCCACATATCCACACTCCAATGACGGTGAGCTCTACACCATTGCAATCGATGCTTCGCATTCTGTGGAGGGATGTTTGGCTTGTGATCGGCTGCACGACTATGGAATCCCAAGTTTTTTAACTCTCGATGGACAGTGCTGCTAACACTAATTCCTGATGAACTTTGGAACTCCTGAGAAATTTCCACCAATGAGAACTTGCGATTTTGTTTCACTACTCTTTTCAGAGTACTACGGTTGCGTTCACCGAGTATTTTCAGCCTACCGGTTCGTTTTTCTGCCGCTTTACTGCCTCGACGTTTCCACTTCATCATCACTCACAGTAGATTTAGGCTTCTGTAGAATGTCCGCAATCTCAAGAACTGATTTCCCACAAAGGTGGCATCCCACTATATTGCCACGATCAAACTCACTAAGCTCCTTTGACTTACTCATTGCCTCACAAACGCATAAATACAATCTGACAAACCACTACCAGCACTTTTATAGCTTTCAATTACGTATCAAATTGCTTCACTCGTCAGAACCACTTTTTAAAAGGGTGTCCGGATACTTTTGGCTAGATAGTGTATAATTCTAATAACAGTATTTGAAATCAATGTAATGAACATCACGGAATAAAGGTACAGACATATTTTGAAACACATGTAAGGTATTTGAAATATACTGTCGGCTCGGGTGGCTTAGAGATAGCATGCCCACTTCATAAGTCCTAGCTTGCGGATTCAAACCAGGCTCTAGTCGATGGATTTTCTGGATGCGTAAATCGTAAGCGCTCATGTCATATGATCATGTGACATGTAAAAGATCCGTTGAGTATCAATCTGGCGTTGGTACTCTCGGTATAATTAAATCATTGTGATATTTATCATCCGAGGAGAGAGCTTGAATTGATTCAATTATCCAAATTTGGTTGCGAGAGCCGCCACTAGATGGTGCCACCACTAAAATGACACTTACATTTGGGACTTGCTGAGTCTCCATAGGCTTAGTTGCTAAAATATGCCATTAAAATAAATATATATTAAATATACTTCTCATTTTTTTCGCTTGCATTTATTATTTATTTTTATATATTCAAGATGTTTAACAAGTGACTTCAACAGATTAAATACTGTTTATGTAATAAATACAATCTAAAAAAATACCTGAAGTATTGATAAAAAATAGCTGAAGACTGATAAAATCTAATATAAATTAGATTTTATGAATACTTTAAAGTACATTACAAGCTTGAATACTAATAATCTATTTCGAGAATTTGTCTTTAAACTTTAAATAATTATAAATAATCTTTTATTAAAATGCCACGACTTTTTTAATAGTTAAATATCAGAGATAATAATAGAGATAAATAAATAAATTAAAAATAAATCGATTTTGCTTAATGCAAGTTCAGTAAATTTATTTCAAGTACTCAGAGCAATAAAATAAAAGCGTAATTTAAATTAAGAAACTATATATTTTATTATATTATTTTGCATTATATATTATTATTCATATTTTATATGCACTTTTAGAAATTAAGTTTGAAGTGCTTTTTGTAAACTTAAATTGGAAAAGCCATAAAGAGTTTGAACTTATCTGAAGAAATATCTAGTTCCCGTGTCTTTAAATTCTTTGTTACAATCAATTTTTAATAAATAAGCAAATATGTTAACAAATATTTTTATGGGAAACAAATTACTTCTTTATTTGAGAAAAATGAACCAAAAGAATGTAATGAATAGAACATAATACAAAAACGGAAGAGATAATACTTTTACAAAAATATTAACGATAATTATCTTGTTAAATGTCGTTCTTTATAATATTAAGTAATAGTCAGAAAAAATATTGTTTGTTTGTGTCAATAGATGGCAGTGCCATCGTATTGCTCAAGAAACCTTATTTCAAGAAACCATTCTTGCGGGAAAAAAGAAGAAAGATGAGGTATCACACACAAAACTATTATTTTTTTTTTCTTCAGTCCTGCTTACTGCTCAAGATTTATGTATACTTCCTGTTCTCGTTGGAGAGTACAGTTTTTTTTTTAATTCCATAATTTTTAAATATAAAATTTACTAATTCTTAAAAAGTTAAATTTCTCTTTTCCTCCCAACCATAATTCTTCACATTCTACGAAAAGGAGTCATAGTTTTTAAATTTCTTTATATTACATAATTTAAAAATATTATTCCTTTTTTCACAAAAAAATGACCCCCAAATTTTTTTTATTTGTTTATGATTTAACACATAAATATAAGCTTTTTTGCTTCTATGAAAGAAAATTTAAAATAGACTCGCTTTTAATACATGATTTCGAAAAAAATGAAAATAATGTCATTTCACTCAAAAAACATAAATAAAATGTAAAAAATAGAATACTTCAAATTCGAATTACCTGAAAGTAAAAAGATCTGATATAGACAAAAAAATAGTGCTTAGAGAATTTATGACATTGGACAAAGAATACACTTTATACAGTGGCATAACGGAGAATATATATATTAGGGCCCCCCTCCATACGCAGATTTTGGTACCCAAGTCCAAATACGTACTTTGCGTCAGTCAAGTTTTGGGCCCTTACATTTTTCTGTCCCCCCCCCCCCCCCGCAATGCGGAGGTGTACTTTACGTCATCAGAAGAGACAGGGATCGAATTTGGAAACTCCTTTTTTGAGAAACAATGAATATGAATTTTATTTATAAATATATTATTCTTGATATGAACTTTAGCACGGTTAATTAAAAACAGAATACATATTAACTATATTAACTAATCTTTCTTAAGCAAAGTTAATAGTTGGGGGGGAGTACCAGAGACTAAAAAATCTTCAAATTCAATAAATGCTAAAAGTTATAAATAAATACATTTTTAAAAACTAGCCTCAATGCGTAATGGATAATCCATCCAACTTAAAAAGTAAAGGCACAATGTACTCAAAAATAGTAACATTATTTATATTCAATGGATTTTTTTTTCTATTATTATGTTTTTCTGCTGAACTAATTTCTTTCTAAATTCAGGTAATATATATCGAGAGACAAGATCAGTGGTGTAAATGGAGAATATTAGCCCCCCCCCTGCACAGTCAGGTTTTGGGTCCCAAGTAAGATTTTACAAAGGGTATGTTTAGCGACAGTCAGGCTTTGCCCCTTGGGCCGAGGCCCTCGGTCTGGTCTAGTTGGCCCATGCTTGAAGACGTCCCTGTTGCGCTCGCAAATTTCAGGTTCCTTCGCAAGAAAGGGGATGCGCGTGCGTTATGCTGCGAATATACCTAAAAATTGAAAATTGCCGCTTGAAAATACAGGTGCGCGTAATACGCCGGATTTTACGGTTGCAATTTTTTTAATGTATCTAATTTACAATAACTATTTCAAAATTCCTAATATTTTAATTTGCAATAATTTTTTTGTGTTCCTTCTGCGATAAGCTCTCTATTTTCTGTCTCTGCCGGCTTCATATAAACATTCTCAAATGTCAAAAACCAATCCTCTCTACCAAACCAATCCTCAAAGGCAAAATTCGTTACTCAAAACCAATTATCAACCAAACTGATCCTCCCAACCTCAAGAGCTTGGCAAGCAACCTCAAGTGACAATGATCCCAGCACTGATGTGTTCATTAGAAAATACAGAGAATCTTTTAAATATGAACGTTCACACACAAACTATCCAATACCATTCTCAAGAAACCCAACCACACCTATCGTCCAAACACGAGATGGTTAGAAACCACTGCGTAGTATCAACACGACCCTCAGACCTTTCCTGCGGCCCTCCCCGTGTTTCAAAAGGGGGTGTGCTAACGTGTGGAATTCGAATGCCACAATAC
>BMAO01007783.1:0-14233 GCA_019973975.1 Trichonephila clavata
TTATATAGTAACAGAGAGGGTGGTGTCTAGGGTATGTTGAATGAAAGAGAGACGTTAAGTTTAAGGATATTTAATGACATCTACAGGTTGTTAAACCTGACTAGGCGCGCGCTGCTGGAGAACAGTAAGTCTACCCCTTCTCCCGCTTACATCCGGGGTTACAGAGAGTGGCGCTGGTGTCGCCTGAGCGTATACAACACTCGTCCATCCTGATGTGGTCGGTCCCTGACCAGGCTGGAAAATATGCAAGTAAAAATTATACAAATTAACAACTGAAAAGAAAAAAATGATTAAACAAATTTTTAAAGTTCAAATTTCCTTGAGTATATAGAGGAAAAAAAATAAAGTCATTAGAGTTCTGGAAAGAAAAGTCTTAGGGATTAATTATCCCATGGTTTCATCAGATCAGCAGATGTGGACGTCAAATCCGGGCCTTCTTGCCTTCCTATTTTCTTTACATCGTACATGTCGTTTGGACGAACTTTCACTACTTCATATGGGCCAAAAAATTTTGGTCGCAATTTCACACCTACTCCAAACTGGGTTTTCTTGATTGCAATTCTGTCACCTTCTTTATATTTTCTTGCTTCTTTGCGATGTTTATTGTAGTGTAGTCTACTTTGTTCTTGTAATTTCAGGATATTGGATTTGGCATCTTCTCTCATTTGTTGTTTATTCTGTAAAGATAATTGGAAATTTTCTTCCTCGAGAATGGCTTTGATTTTGATGTCATCTTTATTTTTCATTTTGACGCCTGTTAAAAGTTCAAATGGTGTATATTTGGTGGCTATGGAAACAGTGCTGTTAATTATTCGTTGAACTGATGATACGTGTTTATACCATTTATTGGGATCTTCAAGTGAAAGCTTTGTTAGGACTGGTATTATCGTTGCATGAATTTTTTCTACCTGACCGTTCCCACGCGGTACACCTGTTGTGATTGAAATAAACTCGATATCTTCATCCTGACAAAATTTCTGAAATTCTGTCGAAGTGAATGCTGTTCCTTTGTCTGAAATTATTCGTCTGGGACTTCCAAAGGTTACTTGTTGTAATTTTAATTTGTCTAAAGCATCGTTAGCTGAAGGAGACTTTACAGGATAAATCCACAAAAATTTGGTGAAAGCGTCGATGACAGTAAAGATATATTTGTAATTCTTGTTGGTACTTGGGAGTGGACCCAAAAAGTCAATATGGTAGGTATCAAGTGGAATATCACCTTTTGGTATGGGATGTAGAAATCCTTCTCGTTTGCCAAATTTTTTGGATGAAAGAATGCAAGGAATACAATTTGCAATAACATTTTCTACAGTCTTACGCATATTTGGGGAAAAGAATTGTTGTTTGACTAAATTTTCAGTTTTGTTGATGCCGAAATGTCCTTTAGAATGTTCAAGTTGTACGATTTGTTTTTGCATTTCAAGTGGAATTACTAGAAGTTCTTGGTCGTTGACAATTTTGTACAGCACATCGTTTTTTAATGTATAATCAGAGGCTGAAGATGATTGTAATAGTTGTTTAATACTGGATGTAAACTCATCATTAATTTGTGCTTTTTTAATTTTTTGTGTTGTTTCGTTGTATTGTATGAGCATGACTGGATAACGACTGAGCGCGTCAACATGTTGCATTTGTTTACCTGGCCTGTGAAGTATTTCGTAATCGAAGTCTTCTAAGAAGAGAGCCCATCGGGCTATTCTAGGTGGTAAATCTTTATTTGACATAGTTTTTTGAAATGCTTGGCAATCTGTGATTATTTGAAATTTTGTGCCGACGAGGTAGTGCCGAAATTTTTTTAATGCTGTAATTATCGCTAAGACCTCTAGCTCGTAGCTGGAGTATTTCTCTTCTTGAGGAGAAGTTTTACGACTCATATAGTGTATTGGATGAAAGTTCTGATTTGAGTCCATTTGTAGAAGTATAGCGCCAAACCCTTTCGCACTGGCATCGCAGTGTATTTGTAATGGAGCGTTTTGCTGATAAAGATGTAATACAGGTTCCTGAGACAAAATTTGCTTCAAAGAGAGAAAAGCTTGTTTTTGTATAGGACCAAAGGTGAATGGAACTTTGTCTCGTAAAAGATCACTTAAAGGTCGTGCGATTGATGCATAGTCCTTAATAAATTTTCTAAAATAGCCTGTTAGTCCTAAAAATGATTGGACATGCCGAGTGTTTTTAGGTGTTTGGAAATTCATGACTGCATTTGTTTTAGCTGTTGAAGGACGAATAGTGCCTTCTTCAATAATATGGCCAAGAAAAGTTAATTTCCGCTGAAGAAAATTACACTTTTTAAAATTAAACTCTAAACCATAAGTAGCAGCAACATCAAATACTTTTTTAAGCTTTGCAATCCCTTCACATTCAGAATTTGCCGGAATTAAAATGTCGTCCATGTATATAATAACAGTGTTGTCTTTTAAGAGATCTTTAAACACAATTTGAATGTATTTTTGAAATAGTGAGGGAGAATCACACAAACCAAAAGGAACTCTATTAATTGGTATTGACCATTATGTGTTATGAAACTGGTGTATTTACGGCTATCAGGATCAATTTTGATGTGAAAAAAACTGTTTTTTAAGTCCAGATTTGAAAAGAGTATCGCTCCATGGAGTTGATCAAAAATGTCTTCAATGAGGGGTAGTGGAAATCTTTGTTTAATTGTTTTAGAATTAAGAGCACGAAAATCAACACAGAGTCTAGTTGACTGGTCTTTTTTCTTGACAAGAACTAAAGGTGCGGCAAAATTAGATGAACTTGGGGAAATTATTCCATCAGACAGCCATTGCTCAATTTGGTTTTCGACGATAATTTTTTCCGCTTGACTTAATCTTCTAGGACGTAAGGCGATGGGTGTGTCATCAGAAAGGATAATTTGCATCTGTAAGTTTGTATCTTTAATTTTATTTGGTTTGTAAGATTGGATAAGGTTTTCAACTTCGCGACGCGTATCAACGTTCAAAATATGCGATAAATCTACTTGAGGATAAATTACATTTAAATTTGATAAATAACAATTCTCATTTTGAAAAAGCAAAGAGAGAGATTCGTTTTTATTATTAACTGGTAAAGAATTACAATCGCTAATTTTCAATTCAGAAAAAAATTTGTCTACGTTAGCTTCGCGCTGAAAATCAGTTATATAACATGTTTGATCGGATCTGGGCTGTGACGTCAGTTCATATTTCTTATTTTCTTTTCTATCAAATAATTTCTGTTTTGGAGAGTTTAACGATTCATTTTTATTCATTGGGTGTTTTACATTACTCGCGCTGTGAATGTTTGGAAATCGATTTGAGCCATTTGGCCTTGAACCTTCGCCGGAATGATTTGGGATAGTTTGCGGTGCAAAAGAATGCAAGCTCGACATATTTTGGCTAGCGAAATTATTTTGTCTATCATTTTTGTTTTTAGGCGAAAGAATGTTCTTAGAATGAGAGGAAGTAGGATTTTTTTCTGAAATCCGTGCATTTTCTTTTTCTGCTTTATTTAAATCATCAAAAATATTAGGCGGAACTATTAAATCACAATACAATTTATTACAGACAGCTGCAGTTACTATTATCGGGTTTTCACGAAAACTTGGAAGAGCTAATTTAATTTTAGTAAGTTCAGCTTGAATTTCATTTCCGAAAGCACATGTTAATTGAACAGTTCCTAAAGATTTTGTTTCGGGTGGAATGAGGGAAGATTTCACACACACAATATTCGCTCCCGAATCGATTAAAGTTTTCACGATTTTATCATTAACAAAAATATTTTCGTATTGCAATTCATGTAAGGATTCATTAAACATTTTACCTTCGACTTTACAAACAGGACCGTGATTTGAATTAGGTCTAGAATTGAAATGAGTTTCGTTTCTGTGAGAACCACTACGCGGGTTATTTGTTGAAGTGTTTGTTGAATAATTTGTAAAATTTTTTATCACGAGAGTTGTAGCGATTAAAGCCCTGAGACGAGTTATATTTTTGTTTTTTGCTGTCATACGGCGGTTGATGGTGTGTGTTGTCGGAATACGACTTTCGCTTTGCTACGAAGAAAACATCGCATTCCCTAGCCAATTTAGTAGGCTTAAACCAAGATTCGTTTTGGCGTATCGCGATATGTTGTTGCGTTTCTCGATCGAGGGTGGAAAATAATTTGTCGGCTATCATTAACTCACACAAAGTTTTAAAATCATTCGCATTACGAAGTTTACAATAATATTCAAAAGAACTTGTTAATCGTGACGAAAACTGTACGTGCGATTCGTTTGGCAATCGTTGGGCCCTACGGAAATTAATTAAGCATTCTTGTGGGGTTGGTTGGAATTCTCGTAAAATAATGTGTTTAACTTTCTCGTAATCTTGGAGTTCGTTTTCGGGGATATAAAGTAAAATACTGTTAGCTTTTTCACCGAGAATATTAATTAAGATCTCTGATTTTAATTCCTGTGGAACATTTTTGGTTGTAAACGCACGTTCAAGTGAATGAAAAAATAAATTATAATTTTCAGGTTTAGAAGGAACTGGCATACTAAGGGTCTTAACGGATTTAATGAGACTTTCTAAAAGGTTAGTTGACGGTGTTTCGAATGTTGCAGTAGTATTGTTTGAATTATTAGAATTTATAGCGGAGTTTATTTTCGCGAGTTCAATTTCTTTTTGAAGTTGAATGATTTTTTGGGCCGTTTGCTCGGCTTCTTTTTTCTCTAGTTCTGCTTGTTTTTTTTCTGATTCTGCTTGTTTTTTTTCTAGTTCTGACTCTTTTCGTTCCTCGACGAGTAAATTAAGCATATCCTTAACGAATTCAGGTTCGTTTTTGAAAGTGTCAGTTTGTTCGATAAGTGCTTTTAAATTCACAAGCGTAGCATTTTCTGGGACAGTAACACCTAGTTCTTTAGCGGCGGTTATTAGATCTTCTTTCTTAGTATTTCGATACATGCTGAGTAAAAAAAGGTTTGATCCTACCTGATTTGACGATATCGGTTTGTAGACTGCAGATAGACTTCGCTTATAAAAGCTATCCGTTTGCGAGATGAGTTCACCACTGTGCACTTTTCACGGCGATGACTGGAGATACGAAGCAGATGGAGTTTACACTCTTGATGCGATGAATAGGCGGGGAAATTGGCCTTTTTGTTTCACTGGAACACTTGGACGATGCCGAAGAGACTTATTGGTTGAGTCTTAAGCTTTGGTTTGGCTTTGGCGAAGGAGACGGTAGTATTGGTCTCAGAGCGGAGGATTGGCTCTTAGTAGGCGTCGGAGGAATTCGCTGATCAATCATTCGCCATTGTGTTGGGCGATTTCGATGAGCGCCGTTAATTTTGGGCGACTTTTGATTTTAACGCGGGTTCAAAAACCATTAAGGTTGCGAGGCCGAGCCCCCATGTAACAGAGAGGGTGGTGTCTAGGGGTATGTTGAATGAAAGAGAGACGTTAAAGTTTAAGGATATTTAATGACATCTACAGGTTGTTAAACCTGACTAGGCGCGCGCTGCTGGGAGAACAGTAAGTCTACCCCTTCTCCCGCTTACATCCGGGGGTTACAGAGATTGGCGCTGGTGTCGCCTGAGCGTATACAACATATATATATATACCTCAACTGAATAATTCAGAGTGCTATACTATTTTTAAAATTCCATGAAGTTTCAAAGTTCTGGTCTTTTATGTATAACATTATCTTCTGTTATTCAGCCAAATATACGTATGAAAAATTTAAATAAGCTGAAAAATGTCCTTATTCTTATGAAAAAGGCTGTTAATATGCAGTACTTTACTCCGACACACTACAAACTAAGCAATGCATATTGAAAGTGACACCTCATTTATAATGCTACTGGTTGATTATAATTAGCTATCGAAAAGGACTTTATGAAGCTTCGAGTTGCAGCGCTTGCGAAATCTTAAATTGCATGATTCAATGAGCGTAATGAATATTTAATGGAGGGGGGGGGGAGGTTTGATTGCATTTTTACTAGGCAACCTGTCACAAATTAAAGTCTTTATTGTTCAAAAGTTTTAATTTGAAATGTGAAAGAAACGCAGTAGGAACAATAAATTTAAGAGACATTCAAAAATGACTGTTGAGTTAAGTAACGGAGCTGCTGAGTGTATAGTTATACACATGTCCATAAATAAAAGCTAGAAAAAAAGAAACGTTGAATAATTTCCTTTACTAAGGGGCGTATATTATATATAAGACGAGTTTTGAATTCATTTAGCTTTCATCAGATACTTAATATTACCATGATTCATGTTTCCAAGAGTACCAGAACCACATTGATACTCAAAGGATCATTTATATGACGCATAATCAGTTGACATAAGTGCCTATGATTCTCCCATTCAGAAACTCCATTGACTCAACAGCCGGAATTGAACTCACAATCATAGATTTATGGGGCTGGTATGCTGCATCTTTGCCAAGGATTGGTATTAAGTCGATCATGATCGAAAGGTGGACCATAAGATTTTTGGGATGGCCGGCTTTACTTAGAGCTAAGACGAGTATACTAAATTAAACATTTATGGAACACCTATGCCAGATAGACAGGAGAATTGGCTTTTCATAATCGATGTGACTGTGTATACAAAAAAAAATGATTCGATAAATGGTTGGATGACACATTTCCTTCATTGGAAGCGAAAGATGAAGTTTAACACGTTTACTCTCAGTGTAGGGGAAAAAAAGATTACTGCTATGCCAGACTTAGACAAACGCCAACTGTAGGGGATAATGCATGTTGATTATCTACTCCTAAACGATAGCATGGGATTGGGTTCTCGAGTTGATGTCATGTCCCGCAATTACGTGGGAATTGGCAGCAAAAAACGTGTTAGTATATACGTCGGTTTCATATTTATCGGTTCTTATTTGTTCTCTCCTCGCTGCACTGAATACGTCCCCACTACATTATCTAGCAGTTACTCGTATTTTTTCCAGCATTCAACTTGACAATTTTGTAATAAAAATAGTAATTTGTCTTATTTTGAAAGAGTACAGTGTCAAAAACAAGTGTTAAAAGAAAATACACAATTTTAATACAGAATGGCCCCTCTACGTCACTGGGTAGGCCGAAACACCTTGAACAAATTAGAAGTAGACCGTGCTCTGGAAAAGTCTACCCCCTTCTGCTCTAAGCCATCGAGCCGGCATGCTAATTGCGTGATTTTCTCAATTGTTTTAATGGTTTAAGTTTAATAGTATCAATGCATACAATTTAAAATGCATACTAAAATAAATTTGCAAAGTAAAATTCATAATGTTGAGTCAACTTTGTATTCCAAAATGCATACTTTATAGTCTGTTAAATCATTTTTAGTGAATAAAATGCCTTTAACTATTTCATTTGTTTGTTGTTTTTTTAAATTGGATTAATTTAAATGACCACCTCATGTGTAACTGCTTATTTTAACTTACAAATGATTCCGACTCCGCAAATACAGAAATGTAATGTATATCTCTTTCTGCACTCTGTACTCGTAATAATATTATTTAATTATTAGAATTACTTAAACGAGCAAAATTATTATAAAATATCTAAGCGAATTTATTTGAAGTTGATTTTGATATATGGTAAACATATTTTGATTCTGGTGCACACAACATACTTTCCTGTTTTATTGGCAATCGTTACCATCCATTATTTAAGTTTGACTTCTTTGCCAATATCTTTAACAAGTTTTATTAGCAGATAAGTTAATATTAATGCAACTTACTATTTCTGGATGAGTGAAGATGGTAGTATTAGTAGATATCTCTTTATTTTCCTTCGCGTTAAATCCTTCTGGAAGTTCAATTTCAAGAGCTTCAGGAGATTGAGGTTCATACCTAAACTCAAAAGCAATTCAGAAGATTCCATAGGAATTTGAAGCACAACAATAAAGTAATTAAAAATTCATTAGTTTTTGGAATATAAAACTCTGAAAATTTATCTACATAAGTTAATAAAAAATGTTCAAATAGTCACTTATGACAAGATTCAATCATTTTTGTAAGTAATATGTTGCAGCAGAAAAGCACAGTTTCTCGCATGACGTTTTGATCCATAAATACAAATCATTTTAATCCATAATTTCTTAGATGTTCTACAGTTTTTTACTTGACTAAATTAACCAGAGTTTATAGATAAAATAACGTCATCACGAGTTTTTGGTTTTGTGGGATCCACATTTGTACTCCAGCTTCATAAACTTCTGTGTGGTTCCATATATAATTCCTTAATAAAATCCTCTAGTTATTGTTCTTAATTAAAATAACTTCAATTAAGATTTTTGAGGTATTGCAATTGTCTTTTCCTGTTTTTTCAATGGCAATGTTGCACAAGCTATACTTTTCTCAATTTTCAGTAAATTAATGATATTATTCAGCCCCGTTAGGCATACGACTATACAGACAAAATGCAAATATTTTAGTTGCATATTTTCACGCAGTTAATGCCGAGGAGCTAAGCCAATTTGAAAAATAGTACGCACGCAAAGTATTTAGTAGTTTATTTTTAAGTACAGTAGAAATAATTTAGAATGGGTGAGAGAGTGAGTGCTTAGAAACGAGAGCCATCGAGAGGACTCTGAGCCACGACAATAACGTGCATCAGTACCTCTATATGGTGGGTCTTCGATGGCACTAGGGATAAAACTCTTGAAATGTCAGTCACGAGCTCGAGACCTCAATCACTAAGCCCCCAGGTCTCATTTTATTTGTTCTTGTACAACAGAAAAAGTACTGTGCAGAGCGGATGATGCACGTTAAATCAATCGAGGGTCAAAGATCTCCCGTTGACGGGATTTTCTAATTTGTAAAATGAGATGCCAACTCAATGTCGTTTCTCGTCACTTGACCGAGGTTCAAAATTACAAGGACTAATATAGCCGTTTTGTTGCTATATTATTCGTCGTTAACAAATATTTCCTCACCCCCATTTAAACGGTTAAACAGCGTATTTGTTAACAGAATGGCTCTCGGATATCTCAAAGCTAATCGGAGGAAGTACAACTACAGTTCATCAATGAAGTTATATCAATCAAATTACTTTAAAAAAATTAAAGATGACACTTAATGGAATTATTAAATATTTGTCGTAAGAAAAGAAGGAAAGCCTGTAAAATTAAAACAATAAAAATTTTATTTTCAAAATTATATTCAAGATATTTTTAAAGATAATACTTTACCGACAAAAATATTTATTAGAAATAACAAAATGAATACTTAGTTTGTGAATTATTTTTTGAAAACAATTTCAAAAGTTTAAATTAAAATAAAGCAAGAAAGTTATGAAACATTAACCAAATTTATACTCTTTTTTAACCAAACATGGTTAGTATAGTGATTCTTTACTCAGCATTTCCTAAAAAATAATGCAAACATATTTTTAATCATTAAAATAATATCAAAACAACACATTAATTTATTACCAATCCGTAAGAGATATCCCAAGATTTGTTAAAGCTATGTAGACGGAATAAAAAGGTCATCTTCTTTAAGGAAAAGAGTTTCCAATAACAATGGAGGCCTCGGTAACGTAGTGGTCAAGGTCACGGACTCGTGGTAGGTGTTTCCTGAGTTCGAATCGAGTGCCGCTGAAGAACCGCCTTGTAGAGAGGCTGATACTCATGGTATCTGTCGGGTCTCAAAAGTTCTCCTGTTGGTGAGGTGTGGAAGTTAGAAGAGGGGATTTCCAGCTCAGGCGTCGTCCTTGTCACTTCACCATGGTTCAAAATTATTAGGTCCATGTAGCTGAATTGGGCGTGAGTGAGTGAGTGAGTAATTATATTGTCGCACTGTTTAATTACACGAGGGCTTTTGGTGACGGCCCGCAAAATTTTGAACCATGTTCAAGTGCCGCGGACGACACCTGAACTGGCAATCCCCTCTCCTAACTACAAAACCACACCAACGGGAGGACGTTTGAGCTCCCGACAGATTTAACGTGCATCGCCTCCCTACATGGCAGGTCTTCAGTGGTACTGGGATCGAACTCATGACACGCTAGCCACGATCTGATGCCTAGACCACTTGGCTACAGTGGCCACGTGGAATTGGGTGACACTAATATTTACTTACTATTCCAGTACCATTTTAAGCAATAAAACTACGCCTATGCAATAAAAACGTCAGCTTCCTCAACGGGAACTTCCCCGAAAACAGAATAAGTTATTTCGACACGCCATCTTATTAAGCGGAAACGTTATCGGAAGAGAGAATAAAATTATGTTGATACAATAAAGAGTTTAGCTTCCTAAACAGCAAAGGCATTTGAGGACAGGACAAGCCAATGACGGATGTAATAAAGATGTTGACTTCCTCAGCAGAAACTGTATCCGAAGTCAAAGTTATATTGACTCAATAAATACGTCAGCATTCTCAATGGGAACAGTACCTGAATAGAGGATAAGTTATATTAATGCAAAAAAGACGTTAGCTTCCTAAACAGCAATGATATCCGAGGACAGTCTAAGCCAATGCTGATGCAATAAAAATGTTGACTTCCTGAGCGGAAACTGTATCCGTACAGTGCAAAGTTATATTGACAGTGTTATATGAACGGATTTGAGAAAACTTTGTTGGTTGAGTGAGTTCAAGTGGATCTGAATTGGTGAGATCGTTTCTCATTAAGTTTTTTTCCTTCTTTTTTTGAAAGTTTTTTAGTATAACTTTTCATCTAACTTTGGAAAAAATTTTCTTAATTTTAGAACTTACACAAGTTAGTGTATTAATTCAAAATAGAGTGTTGGAGTAGGGTAGAAAAAATGGGTGATTTTTCTCACCCAGAAAATAAAATGGAGGGGGAGTCAACCAGTACTGGCTTATCATTAAATAAATATAGATGTAATTTAACTGATATGGAATTGTTGGCCAGGTTTGAGGAAAGGTTGGATTTAAATACGAGCCCGAATATTACAATTTTCTTAAAATCGGAAAATAACTTTCAGAGTGGTAATCCACTTAAATTAAAAGAATTAATAATGAGAGCTTTCACAATTAAGAAAAGTATTCAGAGTATAAGCAAAACAAGAAATTCAGAAATCATAATCAAAACAAATAGCTGCGTGACCGCCAAAGAAGCTATAAAAATTAAAGAAATTAATGGATTTAAAATAAGTTCTAGATAACCCTTTATTGGCCTAAGTACTAGTTACATTTTAAAGGGAATTGACACGGAATACTCAATAGATGATATAAAATCGGAATTAGAAAATATCAATTAAGCAATTTTGGACATTCACTAAAAAAACAGAATCTGGATTAAAACCTATCAAAACAATTAAAGTTACCCAAATAAGATGCACGATCCCCGAAAGAGTATCAATAGGATTTGAAATGTTTAGAACTAGCCTTTTTTTTCGAAAAACCTAAATAATGTACAGAATGTTGGAAATTTAGTCACATAAATAAATATTGTAGAAGCTCAATTAAAAGCCGTGTATGCTCACTAAACCACTCTGAAAACGAGTGTAAAGAAATAAATACAAAAAAATGTAGCTGTTGTGGAGAAATTCATGAAGCTAACGATAAAAGTTGTAAAAAATATCAAGAGGAAGTCGAAATCTTAAAAATAAGCAACAAATGTCGGGAAACGAAGCAGTCGAAAAGCTCTATAAAAAAAAAAAACCCTCATTTTCGGCCATAACTTATAATAAGCAAACTGAGAAGATAGAAACTCTATAAGAAAAGTTTCAAGAATTAGAATTAAAATTGGAAGAAAATAATAACATATTTGAAAAGAAATTAGAACAAATTGTACAACGTTTTACGGCAGAACTAAACACCATGGTAACTCAAACAAATTTAAAATTTTCATCCTTGATGAACACAATAGAATCTTCGTTTAAAAAAATTGCACCCAATATAACGGTTTCACAAGATAACGAATTTCGAATTAATAGAAAAATAAATGAAAAAGCAAAAAGACTAAAGAACGTATCAGAAAAGAGAGAAAATAATTTAGAAAGTATAGAAGAGCAAAAAAAAAAAAATTAGATATATATACAAAATTCCTTACATCCTCTAAAAAAAATCAATATTAATCGGCTTTCTTTTTTGAACATTTAAACTAATTCGTAGTATTTCAAATTTTTCCCATTTAAATCATGAATGTAATCCAATGGAACGCACGTGGAATCAAAAACAAAAGATCAGATATTCTATTCACGCCAATTTTTTAAAAAGCAAGCATTTTAATAATACAAGAAACTTGGCTACACCTTCATTTTAATAATACAAGAAACTTGGCTACACCTTAATGATAATTTCACAATTCCCAATAAGAATATATTCCGAATCGATAGAGAAATCAGAAGAGGAGGAGGATTAATGATAGTTTTAAAGAAAGATATTAGCGCAATAAAAATATTCTCAGAAATTAGCGTAGACTTAGAAATTTTAATAGTCAAAGTTCAGATAGATACAGTTCCTATCACAATTTTTAATATTTACATCCCACCGGGTAACTTTAAAAACGACAGATTTTCAAAAATAGCATCATATATATAGATAATCATAGCTTAATATTAGGAGATTTCAACGCATCTCATGAAATATGGGGTTCAAAAAATTCAAATACGTTTGGGAAGAAGATTTTTGATTGGATTATCGAAAATGACTTAATTTTATTAAACGATAAAAGCCCAAATTATCTCCATTCATCGGGAATTTTTACATCTATAGATCTTTCATTATCATCTATAAAATTAAATTATGATATGTCGTGGTTCACAAGTACCGATAATTTTGGAACTGTGTGTGTGTGTGTGTGACCATTTCCCTATTATTATTAATTACAAAAGAACAAACAGCTGAACAACAAATAATTTTAGACAAAAAACAAATTGGAACAAATTTATTAATCTTATTCAACAAAAGCTAAATTTAAATGAAAATATAGATATTATAGAAGAAATTAGAAATGCTCAAATCTTATCTCAGGAATCAGAAATAAAACATATCAATTCAAGAGCTCCGTGGTGGACAGCAGCATGCGGGTATTTAAGAGCAAAAAAAAAAAAAACTCCTTAAAAAAGCAAGAAAATACTTTAAAGAAGAAGACTGGATAAAATATAAAGAAATAAGTGCAAAACTTAAGCGAACAATAAAAACCTGTAAAGAAAACTTTTGACACAAGACATGTGAAAAAATCTCTTCTCCTAAAAGTTATTTTTGAAATCATCCGGATAATCAAAAATAGAACAATTTTGAACTATTCTTCATTTAAAATCATTGAGAATAATGGAATCATATTAACAAACGAACAATCCCAAGCAAATTGTTTTTCAAAATATTACGCAAACAAAACAATAATAGTATCCAAAATATTTTTATTCCGGACAGTAGCCAAGGTATTAATAAGCCATGCTCTTTAAAAGAATTAAAAATAGCAATATCTCATAAAAAAACAGCAGTCCAGGGCATGATAAAATTTCTCTCCAAACAATCAACCACCTCCCCATCAAAGCAATAAATATTCTAATGAAATCCTTTAATGACAGTTGGTCTTCTAGTCAAATTCCAAAAGATTGTACTCCCGCAATTATTTTACCATTCATAAAACCTCACAAAATTCCCAAGAAAATAGCGTCATATCGCCCAATTTCACTTACCTCAGTAGTTGCCGAATTAATAGAAAGAATGATCCTATACAGAATGTTAGATTTCAGCTTTCAAAATAAAAATTTTCACGTAAATCATCATGGCTTTTACCCCCAAAGAAGCAGTATTATATAATACGATTCTTCAACTACAACATATTATACTGGTTAGAGAACGTAAGGAATATTTTATTCTAGTAGCATTAGATATTAAATCAGCATATGACTCAATGTGGCCAAGTGGTCTAGTTTCTAAATTTAAAAAAGTTGGATATTCAGGTAAATTGCTACGATGGGCTCAAAATTTCTTACATCAAAGAACAATTCAAATTAAATGGCGGAACAATTTTTCGAAAATCAGCAAAAACAATTATGGTGTACCTCAGGGTTGCATCTTGAGCCCTTTCCTATTTATGATTTATATGGCAGACATTTTTGAAATCCAACACACAGTCATCTTTTGGTCTATGCAGACGACACATTCTTATATAATAGCGGCACAAATTGGAACAAAACACAATAGACGAATTACAAGTATCTTTAAACAATATTTCAGCCTGGTGTAAAAAGTGGAATTGTCTACCTCTCTAGAAAAAAGCACTTTAATCAACTTTTCCAGAAAAAGAAGCACAATACCTGCTATACTTAAAATGTGATAAACC